>ML806694.1:0-21262 GCA_009831015.1 Picea engelmannii
TATCTCAATGACCACGAACTATTTTCGTCCCTTCTTCATAGAACCATGCAATTGAAAACGGACCGTTAAATAAAATCAATAACTGGATGCCGGCTAGGGCAACAGATATTCTTGAATCTTAACTAAGTAAAATTGACCTCACCTCAAAACAACAGGATACAATCATAATCTCATGGATAAAATAGGGACATCAGCGCTTAGCAAAAATACAAGAATGTAAATACTAAAAGCTTGCCAATTCTGCTCAATTTCAAGAAGCAGGTGCAGTTCCAAGTACAATTAATAGCATCTCAAACAGCATAAGATTGAAGATAATAGGCAACTCCTCGAAAGGCTATGTTAAAATAAAACTTGGTAGTACTCTACCTGATGAGTCGGCCAGTCATTTTGAATTGTGTTAGTGAATAGTTATTTATCTTGTTCAAGCTCAGAAATGATCTGTGCTACAACACATTAGTCAGCCTAGGGCTAGCATCTTGCAAGGTTCAAAGCATAAACTTGTATAAGAAGATAAACAGATTTCCCAGTCTTGACAGCTTTTAGAACCCGAGCTCCCCATTACCCTGGCCGGCTGTTATGATGATTCTGCACTTTGCTGGATTCAAACTTATAGACAAACAAGGTAACTTAAACAGCACTGCACTATTTCAATTTGTACAAATTCATCATGATTTTTCATTTCATTAGATTCAAATGTCATAGGCAAGATGACTTAAAACAGTGCCACACTCTTCAATTTATAATTGTATAAAAGGACATCAATCATTCATGACGGCCAATGTTGCTTAAGCAACTGCTTACTATACCATGACCAATATCGTATCTTCTTTGCTTATTTGCTTAGGCAAGGTATCTTCCTTCCCATTAAAGACTAGCTATAGCATGGACATACTAATAAAGATATAAAGATTAAACAAGCCATTCTGCAAATAGAAACCACTAGTTGTATCTCAGAAAGCCACCAGCTCAATACCCAGGGAATCTCCATAAGAAACTCCCTGCAGCTTAAAGAATACATGTGTACGCCAATACAAAGAACCACAATATTCAACACTTCAATTATAATTTCAACATGGACGGATCAAAGAATCACTGCAAACCAGTGAAACGGCACTCCTTAAAATTGGACAAGTACTCCCAAGTTGACTCGGCTCACCAGCTCAGATTCTGACTAGGCAGCCTTGTTAAAATTGGGTCAGTCTGCAGCAGAGTCGGGACTCCATGTGTCAAAACTCAGTGGGCAATTTCAGAGATCCCTTTTAACCTATAACTCACAATGTTTTGCTTATCGTCTTCTTTCTGCTGCATTTTACTCGCTGGAGCCAATTTTGTTCCTGCTGGAGATTTTATGCCATTGGAGCAGATCTTTGGAGCATTTTAGAGGATTTGCAGAGATTTAGACTTGAAACATTTTCTGGGCCAAAGACAGTCCAAATTTTCAAGCTATAAATGATCAGTACCAATGTTATAAAACTTACCAAGTTTGCCTCGGAGTCCCGCCAACTTGGCTCGACACGGAAGACAAGCTGAACTGACGCACAAGTACTATGTGAACTTCTCCTGAGGTTTTTCCAAGTCCAACTCAAACTCTTACTCTCCCACCTCGCATAGATTTTCACTAAGCCCAGTTTTGTAACTCTGATCCATGCTATATTCCATGATCCATGATGTTCATGTCATGATCCATGGTGTTCATGTCATATTCCATGATCCTTGGAGATTAAAATTTAAGCTATATTGAATTTTGAATTTTATTTTTTTTCCATAATTTTTTTTAATTTGGAGCATGGATTTCTGTGTAATTTTAATACTAGAGATTGGTTTCTGTATAATTTTAATACTGGAGTATTGACCTGTATAATTTTAATACTGAAGTATGCATTCTATATAAATTTAATACTGGAGTCTGCGTCTATGTTTTGCAATATAATTTTATGGATTTGCTATGGATTTGTTATGGATTTGCGATGAAATAAAGAATCGCTTATCTTTTGCCATGTCGCCCCAGTTGACTCTCCTCTTTGAGTTGGAGTTGGAGCCCACGTGTGTGACTTTGCTGCAATACAGATTTGTTTTGCATTTGACGAACCCATAAGATTTCCTTCGAATCTCACAATGAAACAAAAACACCTTCCACCGATCAAGCGCGGTCAATGACTTGAAAGAAGCCAATTCAGTTTTCAAACAAGCCAGGCTAAAACCCTAGGGTGTTTTTGGGTAAACGATATCGAACCATCCCAAGCTCACCAGAGATTAAGTAGGCACATAACAGGATTCGAACCCTCGCCACGCCGGCCCCACGCGTCTCACAGACATCTAACTCGGAAAACTTCATAACAAGAGCTTTATGAATGGTGATTAATTACAAGTTGCAAAGGGTTTACACTCAAAATAAATAAAGGAAAAAAATCATAATTCAAATCAGGAATTTAAAAGGAATGAACATGCACTCATTCAGTACCCTTCCCATAGCGAATTGAATTGAATTGAATTAATTAAACGAAGACTTACATTGAGTATCCTGGTAATTCCCTGGATCTTGAGAAGCTCGGCTCTGGATGCATTGTCGTAGCTGCCGACATATAGAAAATCCACTAATATCTCTGTGGGAAGCGCGCTAGGTGCGTGGGCAGATTTCTCGTTGGCTCCCTGCAATCGATGCCCGCAAATTGTGCACACTTCTCCCTCTTCGAACTTGTGATAATGCCCGCAGATTGCACATGGATTCTCGCGCTCGCGCTTCCGCATGGCTGCCTAGCACAGGATTCGATCTCTGGCTCTTCAAATCTGGGCCAGATCGAATTAGGGCTGTGGTCCGCTTTAATGGCTCTTCCTGCGATTCGAACTCGCGTCGATAGATTTTTCCAGATAGACCTGCACATCAACCCAGTAAGAGAAAGAGCAAGCTGACCTTACCCGTTGAGGGAGTGCACCTCTTAACCGTGGTTGCGCGAACAAGAGCCTAGTTAACTCTGGTTAGCTGAACCGGATCTTATTTTTGAAAGTTTATAAGCATGGAAATAGGATAAGGGTACGGTGCCCATGTTGTTAATTATTTATTATTATTATTTAGATATTTTTGGTAAGGAAAACTGTTTAGAGTAGATGTGAATACTTATAAAACAACATAAAAGTGATGCGATGAATTTTATATGAAGAATTTAAAAAAAAAAAAAATCATATTTCAATTTATATTTATTAAGTATAACATAAAAGTGTGAATTTTATATGAAGAATTTTAAAAAAAAAAAAAATTCATATTTTATTTATTAAGTATAACATAAAAGTGATGTGATGAATTTTATAATTTTTTTAATTTCATATTTTAATTTATATTTATTAAGTATCGAGAAAGATAAGAAAAAAAATCCATATAACTTGATGGGCATGAAACCTTAACTTTTTCTAAAAACAAGTCAAATATGGAACTTGCAAAGTATGGGATATGATATTTATCTTAAAATCTAATTATTATTTAATTAAGAATGAAGAGATCATAAAAAATGAAGGTTTAAATTTATTTTTTGTTAAAGAGGGCATTTTCCTCATTTTGAAGAGATCTAGTTTAAACATTTTACGTTTTTTACTTTTTTCAACGACTACCACAAAATCGGCAACGCAATTGTTGGTAAAATCTCAATTTTGCAGTGCTTAAATCGTGTTTTTGAATACATAAATTGATTCAGTGCCCTCAAAAACTCTAAGGCACCTAGAATATGTATGTTCGACCATTGAAATATGTCATTCCAACTATTTTTCTAAATTTATGGCCGATTTTTGGACAAAACTCATCAAAAAATATGCCCAGAAAAAAGTAAAAACGCAAAACATTTGGACTACATCTCTTGAAAATGGTACCTAAGGTAAACCCTAAATTCTTCACTACACAAGGTCAGGTCAACAATAAGACTCAAAATTGTTACAATAATATGAACTCAACATGTCACTTATGGAATAGAACATGTGTGGGGAGGATAACACTACATCCCACAACAACTCAAACTAAACCAAAATGGCATTTCTTTTACATCATAAACTTTATTTTTTCTTTCATTTTTGTTTATTAATGTTACATTATACTAGGCATCTCATTGCACTAGGCTATAGATTACACCACTTCTCTAAATCTAAAAACATTAGATCAATGTGTTAAATAAAATTCTCTCAATGTAAAAACATTAGATAAGGTACTCACATCAGTTTTATCCATATATGCATTTTAACAATCAAGGATCATTATTTGTGGAAATGTTCATAATATTTTCCCTATGGATGTGGACTCTTAACCAAAACATCAAATTAGGATGTTTAGTAAGATACTCACATCATTAGCTATTGAATTAGGATGTTTGGTAAGGTACTCACATCATTAGCTATCTATGCTTGTACGAAGTTGTCGCAAACAAAGAGGAGCATTTCAAAAATGAAAATCATAACATTTTCTTTATAGATATGGATACTTAATGAAAACCCTAAATTAGGGGCATTTAACAAAGTGTCCACGTAATTAGTCATTTATTTATTTGTGTTATCTCATACATCAATTTAATATTTAACTAAACTATGACCTTAAATTAAATTATTATTATTATAAATATAAACAAGTCTTGTTAATTGGGTTTAGCTTGGGTGGTTAGGAGGAATGATTGTTTTTTTTAACAGAAACAGTTATGGATTATATTAAAAAACAGTGGTAACCACGGGCACAGATACATCAAGGATTTCTTGCCATGTCCATAGAAACATATTCAAAATGACACATAAGGCTTATATCTCCAGTCTTATCAACTAGATTAGCATTGCTAGATCCATGACCAAAATTTGGGCAGAGACAAGTTGTCCAACAGAGACATCAACATCTACAGAGACATACTGTAAATTGCAGAAAAACAACTACAGAAAACCAGTACATTTTCAGAAGCCTCATTTGCTAGGGGCGCCTTGAGGCTGAGTAAAAGTAGCTAGCTTCTCTTCATTTTTTATTTGGCTTTCCAAAGTAAGCTGACCAACCTACATTTCGAGTTTGAGGATTCGCTTTTCCAGCTCAGTTTGGCCAACAAGATGAAAGTGCACCTTCTAGTTTAATTTCTTAGGCAAGTCCTCACGGAGCTACAACATATCCTCGTCAACCATCTCAAGTCTTTTGCCACCTTCTTCATCCAATCTTTCAACCTTTCACTTTTGGTCCTGCATCTCTCTGTGAAGAGTTTTCAGCTCATTCTCCAACCGGCGAACATGGTCATGACTACCCGCTTTAGATCCAGAGCTTGGATCCATGGAGCTCAAAGCAATCAAGAGATACCCTGCAGTACCGGCTGAGCCTTTCAACGGATTTGGGATTTCTAGCAGCGGACACCAGAATACAGTGCAAATATTACGAGGAGTCAGAGGGCCAACTCCAAGATAATAATCCCACATGCTAACACGTAGTGTGAAGAACCCATTCGGATTCAAAGCATTACCCTTCACACGCACCATCCCACCGGTCTGTTGACTACGAAAAACAGGAAAGATGGGGTGAAAGGACAAAAGGATCTTAGCCACCACCGAGACCCACCTTGATCCTGAGCAAAAATGAGCCGAGGTACTATCTCCCACTCCATTCACATGGTCTTTTAAAACCCCTCACATCCTACCATATCGTCCTTGCCTTGTGTTTTATCCATCCACGTAGACGCCCTCGACTTATGTGGAGAGCACCTTCCTAATAAACCCAAGGTGCTAGGGGATATTAAAACTTTGGGCATTTCCATTGATACACAAGGTCCCTTTGCTCAAACAGGTAGCGGAATTAGCTGCTTTATCCGCTTCTCCATTCAGTTCCCGAAGAATGTGAACGGAATTGATTTTGTGAAAAGCAGGGAGTAAATTCATGATTTTTTGAAGTAGGTGTCGGAGCCTCATGTTATGGGGGAGGACATGGATGTTTAATGCCTGAATGATCACCCGGGAATCTCCAAAAACAATAACATCTTTAACTTCCATAGCCAAAACTTGATAGAGTCCTTGCCATAATGTAAGAGCTTCAGTGATATTGTTAGTATCGTCTCCAATTCCCCAAGAGAGAGTAAATTCAGTTGTTTCATTGAGGCTTAGAAGAACCCTCCCCCTCATGTCATCCCTGGATTCCCTTTAGAAGCTCCATCAAAAAACAAGTTAGGAGGAATTATTGTTATCCTCCCCACCTAGGTTCAATTCCCACTAGTGACATGTTGAGCTCTTAACGAGTATATTATTGTAATGGTTTTGAGCCCTGTGGTTGACCACCCTTATGCCTTGAAGATTATAGAGTTTACCCTAAATATCATCCTCGAAATGAGGAGAAGTATTTGAGAGTTTTCCCGTAGCTTGTAAAAGTTATACTTATGATTGGATTATTAAATTCATAGGTTTAATTAAAAAAAACATGACATTCACGATGTTATTGTTCTTCCCCCAATCACATGGTGACGTCCATGATGAAATAAAAAATAATCTAAAGGTACATCAACTGAAAGTAACAATTAAATTTCAAAATTCCATTGGTCAAGGGTCATATTTGTCCATTTATGCATTGTGGTAGAGTTGGAACTCAATTTGGTTTGTTGAACGTGTTGCGCCTTTTACGACAAAAGGAAGCTAACTCCAATAAGTCAAACACATCCCCTCGCACACAAGCAAGGGCTTTACACTAGTCGAGATTTGACTCTACATTATTTGCATGGTAGTTTCCCATCCCAACCGCTAAATTATAAACTAACAGAGAATAACCAACCATAAGAAAGAACCTACAAAACAAATATCAAAATCATCAATCATTATAAAATTGAAGCGAGAACAAATGTTATATAATTTTTTAATATTTTTTTTATAAAATTAGAATAAATTCCTTCAATAAAAAATAATAAATAATAAACGATCTAATGTTTTAAACAACGATTAAACCATAATGAATGTAGAGTACTTCATTTTAATAAGATTTATATGAAAAATAATTCAATTAAATAATAATAAATTCATTTAAAAAACAATTTTTTACAAACTTTAGAGATAAATTTAAACCATTTATGTTGGTAAAAAGTTATAATTTCAAAATCAATCAAACCTTTCAAAGTCATCAATGTGGATAAACATTTACAATAATCTTTGACTTTGTTTCTTAACAACTATTATTAAATAATAATCTATTTTAAGATAAATATGATATCCCATACTTAGAAGGTTCCATATTTGACTTGTTACTTCTTTAGTGAAAGGGCATATCTAGTGTGATAGGATCCATTAGGGCATATTCTTAGAACTAGCGTTGCCACTTACATGGATACATTTTCTTTAATTGTTAGGAAGCATCTCAAGCCCATTGTATTCCATGACCTTACATATTGTCTTTTTATAATATGCTCCCACATCCTATTATCTTTTTCTTCATGGCTTGCATATTGTCTTTATAATATGCTCACACATCCAAATACCTCTTTTTTAATTGAGTTTGTTACATTTACAAGTGGTATAAATGCCACCCATAAGGATGATATCCTTTGGGGTTTTAATTGTATTAAGAGACATATTTTATATACGAGAGGGATGGGAGGATTAGGTTACCTTTAACACTTTTCTTTCTATAATGGTAGAGTTGTATATTTGTATATATAAATTTATATTTTTAGAATAGAGTTGAATTGAATTTAAAGTTATAAAATTTATTTAATATTAAATATATTGTGATTGATTGGTAATTATTATATATGTAATATGTTTCACATAGGAGCATAGGAATGTTGAGCAAGTATGTTATTAATTTCACACACAATCAATCATTATGTAAATAAGAATGTTATTGACTTTATGGACACCTACATTGATATAAAGATCATAGTATGTTGACATTTACATGATATCATAAACTACATTTCACAAACAATGTAAGATAACACACGATAGGAGAGGAGATTTTAATGTCATGAAACTATTCATGGAAGAGATTTATGTGTCATGTATAGTGCTATGTATATAAAATCAATAAGCACATACGATTTATTAAACATTGAAAAAATAAAACTCGTTGTTAACTTTTGAGGTTGCTCTAGAAGTGCATACACCGTGCTTGGGGTGCCTCGTGAGATCTAAGGTACATGGTGTATGTTTAGTGCATGGATGGTCCGAGATGGATTGGCACGTGAGAGACAATCCTTGATGAATTTGCACAGATGAGATAGTTTGCTCAATAGATGCTTGACCTCATATGGTTGTTGGCTTGGTGTTCTTCCCTTAGGTGTTAGAGTTCTCTTGACATTTTGATGTCCACACCCTTCATTGGGGCCCCATGAAGGATCCACTTGCTTGGAGAGCGCCCTACATGGGATGAGGAACATTGTGTAGATTGGAGGAGAGCATTATGCCCTAGTTAGCATGTGGTTTCTTGGATTCATGTTTTGTTATGACCAAAGGGGGGCATATATAGGGTTAAATGTACATAATATGACCCCAAGGGGGCACATATATGGAGCTAAATGTACATGTAATGTGTAAATATACATGTAATAGGATTGGCCTAGTAGTAAAGGGACCTCATGTGTAGGTGTGAATATGTATCTATAGAGATAATGTATTCATTATGAAGGACACATGAATTGTGATGTATGAATGTAATGGGGTATTTGGAGGAGGTTCTCCTATTATTTAAGGAGTTATTGTATAACTTATATATCTTAGAGTTTTGCTCCACACTTACATTATGTACATGGTGTTTACTTTTGTTTTGTTCTTATATTTTAAGCATTTGGTATCAAAGCATCGATCCTAGGGTTGTTATTCTCCAAACAAGACATCTTATCATTTTTGTTATAACTTTTTTTTTGGGGGGGACGATTGAAACATCGAAACTCGAGGATTAGTTAGAAGACAGATCCAAGTATCTATGGTACAAATTTCAACTTCTGGGTCAATATACTTTAGGAGATATAGCCTACGAAAGATAGGGTTTTTGACTTATTTAGAATTAAGTTATAAACTAGTCATCTTGTGATTTTCGCTATAACTTATTTTATGAGATGATTCAAACATAAAAATTGGAGGTTATTGTGAAGACATATCAAGGTATCTGTGGTACAAATTTCAACTTATGGGTCGTTATACTTTAAGAGATATACCCTATGGAATATAGGGTTTGTGACTAGTCCTATAACTAGTCTCAAACATGTGTTTCAGGTAAAACAATCTTATCTTCTTCATAGAGGATCCAAATTCATTGAGACTAGTTGCATTTAAAAGAGGACAGCCCATAGTTTTTTCTAGTGCAATTTTCAGAATTTGGTATTAATCACTGGACACGTGGCGTTCTGTACAAGTCATAACTTTCATTTGGCACATCATTTTTTGGTCAAACATGTGGCATTGCAGAGAAGATGTATCAGAGTACTACATGCCGAAATTTCATACTTAGAAGGGTCGAAATTGCATAAATACATTAGAAGGAAGGTCGGTTAGAAGGACGAACTCCAAATCGGGGTTTCAAAGGTATGTTAACTTAAAACTGTCATAACTTTTGATTGGAATGTCTGATTGAACTTATTCAAAAGTCATTGGAAAGATATATTGGAACAAAGATTATAACTATTTTAGATAATTATTCTTAATATATTGAAGTTGTAAGTTGAATGTTTCAATTAGACCTTAATTAAGCATCAATGGTAATGTCTAAGTTTAGTGGAGATGAACATAAAGATGAAATAAATCCAAGGGAATGGTTGAGGATGATAAAGAAAACTGATTTAACACCTTTTACGTCAACAATTTTCTTGATTGGTGAAGCTTTCAAGTGGTGGGATAGCCTTGATAAAGATACTAAACTCTCTCCCACATGGGAAAATTTTGAAAAACTCTTCTCAAATAAATGGATTAAGGATAAAAAAAATGGAGGCAATATATAGAATTCAAGATGAGTTAAAAGAAGCAAAGAAAGAGATCAAGAAGAAGGGTGATGAACTATCTAAGATACGAGACCTTAATGAAGCATTCATTAAGGAAGTTCAAAAATTAAAATAGGAAAAGACTAGCAAAGGAAAGTGGGAAAAGGACGAGTCAAGGAAAGATGAAGAGATGTGTAGATTACGAAACCACAATAAAAAACTAATGAATGAGGTTAAGAGACTGAAAGAAGAAAAAAAAATGATCGAAACAAGTGAACGTGGCAGCAAAGCTACTTATACTTGCCTCTTCTAAATATTTTAATATAATAGTTGTATGTAATTGGAAAATGAAAAATTAAAGTAATTATGAAACTCTTGAAACTTGTAATAATTAGAAATAGATATAAACTATTAACTTGAGATTTTTAGTCCTTAAAGTTGTCAAGTAACCTCCAAAATTTATGCATAATACATTTAATATAAAACTTCTAATAAAAAATAAATTTACTTAAAACCTAACCTCCAAAATTTATGTATGATACATTTAATATAAAAATTTTAATGAAAAACAAATTTACTTAGAACCCATCTCTAAAAAAAATATAATTTTGCATAACACACAAACTTTTAAAAATATGTTAGTAGTACTCATGCATAGCTTAAAAATGTACAATATACACCACTAAATAAAACAAAAATAAATAAATTATATAAAAAGGGAAAAATATAAAAATAAATTTACTTAAAACCTAACCTCCAAAATTTATGTATGATACATTTAATATAAAAATTTTAATGAAAAACAAATTTACTTAGAACCCATCTCAAAAAAATATTTTAATAGAATAATTTTGCATAACACACAAACTTTTAAAAATATATTAGTAGTACTCATGCATAGCTTAAAAATGTACAATATACACCACTAAATAAAACAAAAATAAATAAATTATATAAAAAGGGAAGAATATGTAATCAAAGTTCTCCCTCGTAATATAATTATTTATGGAAAAGAGAGAATATATTACCTTCACAATACATATCTAATTTGTCCAGATAAAAGACATTATTATGGGATTTGCCTTCTTATAACTTATAAAAATATCAATAATTAATAGAGAAAAACAACATTATATATATATTTTTATATTTCATATCCAATGATATATAAATTACTTAGTTGGAATTTGAAAATATTGATAAAAGTTTTTTCATATTCAATGATATATAAATTAGAATATATAAATTACTAAGTTGGAATTTGAAAATATTGATAAAAGTATTTTATCAAATAAATTTGTTATCATTGTAAATTAAATTTTTTTTTTTTAATTACATTAATATTTTATTAAATATTAAATTATAATTACAGAGTTGTAAAATTTGTTTTCTTTAAAAAAAATTGAATTTTAAAATTACATTAAAATTTGATTTTTTAATATTTATTTAATTTTTTTTATTTGAGAGTCTCTTTAACACGTAGACTTTTGACAAATACAGATATTATAATAATAATATATTGATTAAAAAATATATTACTCGATTACCACAATTAAGTTTATGGTTTACACGTCATTAGGAATGAGACGTTTGAATTTAATTATACAAATTTTTTTATTACAGTTAAATGGTTTAACTACAATAATCCTTAGAAAAGATTTATACAAAATAGCATATATTTAATTAGTGAACGCCAAAACAAAACAATACAGTTTGATTGGATAGATGTACAAATGTAATTTTGAATTAAAATAATAGATCATAGTTATATATTTGAGTAAAAAATATATTTTTATTATTAAATTTGATAGTAAATTAAAAAAAGAAATTGATAATAATAAGAAACGATTATATGATTTTTTTATGTTTTTTCTTAATTTGTATCAAAACTACATATAAATTGTCATTTCAACATTTTCAAACAAATGTTGTATGGCAGTGTAGTCTCTGCTAGGTTGGAACGGGAATAAATGTAGTGCTACGGCGGGATCGAGCACAGACATGTGAGAAGCAACTTGAAGTACATGCGGTATCCATGCAGAGAATGACTTGTGGTAGTGTGTCACAGGCCAGCCACAAGACATTTGGCTTGTAGATGACCCCCAAGGTTAATATGCGAACGAGACAGTTTTTTCATGGGGTGTGCATAGTTCAAACATGGGACTTAGAAAATTTATGTCTTAATGACTTGCAATAAAGGTTCCTGGAAAAGAGGACCAGGAAGTATACACATTAAACATTCAAATATAATAAAAACAATTTCCTAACATTTAACATAGTTGAAGGAAAAAAAATTAGCATTTCCGAATTAGTTTTATTTGAAATTTATCAAAAATTAATAATGGCTTGCAACAAAGGTTCCTGGAAAAAAGGACCAGGAATCACACACATTAAACATTCAAATATAATAAACACAATTTCCTGACATCCAACATAGTTGAAAGGAAAAAAAATTGCATTCCCGAATTAGTTTTCTTTGAAGTCTATCAAAAATTAGTAATGTTTGTTACATATTTCTGGAAATTTAAATGCATTTGTCATATAGACTGGGATTGGGGCTCCTGCGGACCATAAAAGAAATAGGACTATAGAAAGAAGAAGTGTGCGACGGTAGAGAGGAAGACCTGAAAAGAAGAAATTGGAAGTTATGAGCCTTTAGTTAAAGATTTCTATTTAAAGAGGTAGAATAACTGGATTGATAAAGAAAACAATATGTGATCAGTATAGACTTACTATGAAGCCGATGCGTTTTTGTTGTTGTCGTCGATGACCACTGGAATCGTGCCAACTGGTTGTTTCCCTTCGTCGATGAGCTTGTCCATTCTCCATTGGGACCATTCTTCAATGTAGCTTCTCATGGGGGCCACGTTGATTTCATTGTGGATTTCTATGTCGAAGAGCTCGTTTTCTAATTTCCTTAGATCCATAGAAATACTATGCAGAGCCTGTTCAATTTCTTCATTGTGTGTCGAATAGTCCAGTAGCCAGTTCTTGACCTCATATACACTATATTCAAGGATGCCATAAAAGTTTTCTAAAGACAACCCCTTTAAAATATCAAGTTGTTCATCGAAGGCTTCTTTGGTCAAGGACAAGGATTTGAGGATTAAGTTTGGGTCTTGAACCTTGTTGGTACTTTCGGCTAAGTCTATTTGGGTCAGGTTTCTGAATAATTCTTTTTTTTATGATATGGCTTGTTCACATGATTTGACAATGAGTTGCAAGTTCTTAACTTTCTTTTGCCAACATGCTTTTAATTGTTTGATCCGCTTTGGGGAGGGAAGATCCTCTTGTCTTCTTTGTAGATACGATCTGTTGATGGCATGGTTGGAAAAAGGAGTCACCCTCTGTTCATAGAAACGTTGTTCATTTTTTAAATTCGTCTGCAAATGTTCGTGCAAATCATTTGCCCTCTTTCGAAAGGAAGCTATATTTTGTGATGTTTCCCAGGCTTCAGTAATTAGTTGCATTCTTTTCTTGATGTTCTTCTCTACAATGGCTCTACACGATGTGAGGAGACTCGAGGATACTTTTAACTTGGTTGCAGGGGTACCAGGCATGGTTTTTGCTAAAGGACTGGCAAACTCTAGGGTAGCAATGAAAGCCTCCTCCAATTCCTTGATTCGGTTGTTCAATCTGCATTCTCCGCTTCAATTCCTCCAATGGAATCATCAAGAGCATCACCGATTACGCGATGAAATCGAGAAATTTGGGACGGCCGCATTTTCCTAAAGTTAATCTCTGTACGAGATTTGTCTTTCTTATTTGTTACATCTCTCTTTTCAATGATAAAATTTTTAGATTGGTTGTAAAAAACAGTGCTCTGGAATATGAAGGATTGATCTTCATAAAAAAAGTCGGTCTCAGCTATATCCATTGTGGAACTATGGTGCATCTCGTCCGCGGACGGGTGAACTTTGTGCATGTGCTCAATTTCAGTTTCAAGCTCCATGTGCTCACTTTCAATTTCGGGTTTGTCCGCCTGCCCTACAATGTTTTTTCTCTTCTTCGTCAAGGGAAGCTTGTGAGAACTATCAATTTTTGCGCGAGGAGGGTTCTTATCTCCTCCTCTGTTTGAAGATTTATGGGTTGCTTTCTTACTGGGGTGGGTCATTGAAGCGATGCTCCGTGATGTCGTGCTCTTGGGAGTGTTGGCCGGGGACTGGACACTCTTCTCACCAGATACTTTTCCCTGTTGTTTGCACAATTCAGTCGCGCTTTGCAATGTCTCTACTTCGCAATCGTTGGAAGCAGGAGTGTTGTCGTCACTGTCTCTGTCTTCGGTCAGGCATCTATGGATAAAAGCACTGCTAAAGCCAACTGATAGTAAATGTTCTCGAAAAATCCCATTAGGGTTGAACCCTTTTAGCCTTTCATGATGTGTTAGGTTCAAGTTCTTGAAATGGACTGCAAATTCGTCAATCTTGTTGACGTTTCTGCACACGAAGTCCCCGACTTTGCAGGGTAGAGGAAGGAACTATTTTTTTCTCTTGTCATGGAAAAAATGCAACCAGTGGTTGTATTGCCTTGTTAATTTTGTACTTCTTTCTTAATATGCAATTAGTAACCTTTCATGCTAACAAATCATCATGCAGGAACTGTCAACATTGTCGTTAATGAGCGAAACGCTCAAGGAGATCTTCCATTAATACGCATAAAACCAAGATCTACGGAGAGTTATATTATCCCTTCCAATTTTTCATCTCAAACATGGGTCGTCACGTTGGCCCGCTCAGGAAATATCCAATCCTTAATTGCTCATTGTCGTATCCACCATGTTCGCACTTCTATGTATGCAATTACTAGTCTTTAATGCTAACAATGCATCATGCAACAACCGTCGAAATTGTCATTAATGAGCGAAAGTCTCAAGGAGATCTCCCATTCACACGCATTTGGACTAAGATTTGAGCGGGGTTGTGTTATCCCTTCCAACTCTTCATTTCAGAGATCGTTTGGAGCAAACAAACATCCTTGTAAACTTATGGCAGCAACTCAACAATAGTTCTGTGGCGATACAGTGAATATCTTCGGACGTGAGGACCAAAACTTCCAGTGGTCCAGGGCATACTCTTAGTATTCATCCCATTCTGCCCAGAACGAAGTGATTTGGACATCTATAATTGCTCGTGCAGGCTATGCCCCTGAGGTTTTTGACTGTAAGGAGGTGGTCTCTTGGTGCGCCGAAAAATATATTTCAAGCCAAAGAATTATTCCATTGTGCGACCATTCTCCTGTTTCTGTGTCACCTCAGGTCTTCCGCAAGATGTTAAGATTGTCGGAGCCAACATTGACCTTCAGAAGACAAGACTACAAGCAGTTCCTAGAAAAACATGATAATGGGTTGGACCTCTTGCCCGAGTTCCTCGAAGACTCGACAACAGTTCCTGAAGATATCACAAAGTTGCAGGTCAGTTCCTTTAGAAATCCATTATGAGAAATTGCTTGGTTGTTTACAAGAATAATGGGATAGGAATCCACGACAACCATTTCTTGAATAGTTATTTATATTTTCTACTTCACAGTCAAGGAACAATTCATTTTCGATTGGGGGAAGCTAATTTCCATTGAAATCTATTCCCAGCTGTCATGATTCAAAGAATCGAATAAATTTAATATGTCGTCCTACTTGATTTTCACAATAGTACATTGTTGTCCGTTTCCAAAACTGTCTCTGTCCAAGAAAATAAACTATGAATTCAACCCAGTAACATTTTGGTACCAGGGCTTGTGGAGGCACAAGGCCTCCCATTGTTTTTATGAGGTTTTTAATGACTTTGTCTCAGCTTTCAAATATTTATTGTTAAGAAAGGATGCTCCCCAGATGTCTGGCTAGGCAACCAAGTTTTTGGACAGGATGGGGACACTTAAACAAAAGAAAAATTACAGTGTACTAATGGTCTTTGGCTCCAAGGAAAAAGTGGCTCGAGTATGGAATAGAGAAACGGCTAGGCGGATTCATTTTTGCTAATATATTGAAACTTGTAATATATATCCCATTGCGTGGCAAGATCTTTTCTGCAGGTCTCTGGGCAGAAAAGAGAAAATAAGAAAAGATAAATTAATTTAAATTCGAGGAGTCAAGCTTCATTTAAATTTCATTGTCTCGTTGACGCTTTTGCTTTTTAATGATGGTCTGTATGGTTGTTTCATGGTGAACTGTTAGCATTAAACCTTGGTCGGGCACAATAAACAATGACTAAGAATTGAAGATTTCGTGAACCCGCCAACTCGAGGAACCGCAAAAGAGATTCCATGAAATGGGCAAGTATGGAAAGCGATCGAACGGGCTTCAGAATTAGGGTGACAATGGTTCCCCAAGAGACGTGACTTCCCAAGGGTCAAATTGTATGTCTTGGAACTTGAGTGCAAAATGGGTACCACAGAAGAGGGGATGATATGGGAATCCGACGTTCAATTTGTATATGGCAAAAGTGTGGGAGATCTCCTCGAGCGTTTCACTAATTAATGACATGTTTAAGGTTCATGCATGATGAAGCTTGCCAATTTCATATTTAGAGAAAAGTAGGAAGGTGGCGGGGATAGGGAACAACAATTAAGAAATGGTTAATTATTGAAAGCGGTTGGTGACGCTTCGAAATAGGGCTAGAAGATACAACCAACAGAGGTGAGGGCCCAAGGGTCAAATTGTATCTCTCGAGAGTGTTGACCGCAGAATGTGTAACATGGAAAAGGGCATGATGGTGCATTCCTGTGGACAAATTGTATATTGTGGAACTCCAGAAACTGTTTGCTAATCGCGAAACATTGGAAACACAATCTTGAGCCCACCAGTCCGAGAACCCGCAATCGAAAAAGTGTCTAAGTATGGAACAGGGAAACGGTAGGCTAGACTTGATACACAGTAAATGTACAACGTCATGGAGATACAACCAATTTGAGGCTAAGTATTGAAAGGAACGGTGGACGGTTGGGCTCGTGATGGGGCATTCCAGCAAAGAAATTGTATATTGCGGAACTCTGGGCACTATTTGCAAGTCGTGGAAGATTCGAAACATAATTTTGAGGCCGTCAATCCGGGAACCCGCAATCGAAAAAGTGTCCAAGTATGGAATAGGGAAACATTGGCCCAGACTTGTTTTCACTAATATATTGAAATTTGTAATAGCTTTCCCATTACCTAGAAAAATCTTCTCTGCATGTTTCTGGACAATTTCTGTAGGGATGGTTAGTCCTCAAGGCTTTTGCTTATTAATTACGATCTTTACGGTTGTTGCATGACGACGTCTTAGCATTAAACCTTTGGTGTTGCATATTTGGAAAGAAGTACGAGGATGGACGGAACATAAAACAATGACTAGGAATTGGAGATTTCGTGAACCCGCCAACTCGAGGATCCAAAATAGGGTGACAAGGTCTCCCCAGAAGACGTGAGGCCCCGACGGTCAAATTGTAGCACTCAGAACATTTGAATGTATAATGTGTAACACGGAAGAGGGGACGATGTCGGAGTCCGGCAGTCAATTTGTATATGGAGGAGGTTCGGGGGCCAATTGTTTTGTACTAGTGTGTTTAGTTGTCACTAGTAAGACCATAATCAATGTATTTTGGGAAGGGCGTGAAGTTAGTGGGGATGGAAGGCAATGACAGATACTTTGAAACATTTGTGAACCCTGGTAGAGTGAAGCTTGCAAGTTCGAGGAGTCTGCGGTGGAATTGTAGATCACAAAAGTTTTGAGTGCAAGATGTATATCACAGAACAAGAAGCAACGGAGTTTGAAAGGGATAACCCGACAACCGTGGCCATAAAATTGGCGAAGTATGGAAAGGAACAATGGTCAGTCGGATTCATCATGTGAGGATATATATGGAGATGAAGATATGTCATCCAGCCAACCTTGGAACCCGCTATCATAGAAAGGTGACTAAGTATATAACCAAAAAGTGATAATAGAAGGGAAGAAGAAAAGGTAAAAAGGGCCAAGTATCTCACATAACACCTTCTATTGTTCGTCTATTAATGCCAAACTTTTGGAATCCCTGGTTAGTCCTCACTAGTAAAATAATAAGTTGTAGATCATGGAAGTTCTTTGGGTGCAAGATGTATATGATGGAACATGGGACATAAGTGTTCGATACCGCAAACCCGGGACCTGATGGTCAGATAATTGGCTAAGTATTGAAAGGGAACACGGTCGATCGGGCTCATGGTGTGAGGATATAGATAAAGATAAGCATTTGCCAATCCGCCAATCCTTGTGTGGAAACAACTTCATCTTATTTCTTTTGAAAATAGTTCCTACTATCCAAGTGGTGGTATCTTAAAAAAATTATTTTACCGAGAGATAACAAGAAAGTACACTCGACCACGCAGATTCCACGAGAAAAAGTGTTTAAGAATTTTAACACACCCAACATGAAAAGAACAAAGACTTTGTGAATTTGAAAACGGGAAAAGTTCTGTGTGGAACTTGGAGTTGGCATAAACGATCCAGATTTGACATCTTCCAATTTGCAGGATGTTGTTCGATTCACAAATTTCGTTGAAACCCATAAGCAATGGAAAGAAAAAATAAAATAAAATAATATATATACACACACATATGATGCAACATTTTTTTTAAATGCACAGATATTATCAAATAGAAGAAGCTGCAATATATGCAAAATATTGAACATGAACATGACGTCAACACTTGAGTTGCCTTGTTGTAATAGAGTCATTAATTTATTCTATTTACGGGACCCCAAAGAATGAAAGCAAGACGACTCCTCCCATTTCTTTCTTTAAGTATAGGGCGGGCACCACATAAGTATGGCCTATGAAAAATTACTCTTCCATGTAAAATGCAAGGAGCGAACATAGTGGCCTTTATTTAAATCGAAGTGTTGGGAAACATAAAGAAAAGCTTGTCGTCCATGTTTAACGACACACCAAAAAAAAAGTACAAAATAATATAAAAAACAGTACCAGAGATTGGAAAACACCATAGAAAAAACTCAAATATTCTATATTCAAATAAACTGGGTTACAAAATACAACTGAGACTATTTGCCATAATGACTGCGATTAAGCCTGCCACCAACAAAAAAAAAACAAATATGTACAATAATGGAGCTTGTGGACAGTCTTTTATAGATTTAAACTTGATCATCAAATGCTTGATTCATAAAAAACAACGAAGTGAATATCAATTTCGGGTCTTGGAATTCATTGGTGCTGCCAACTAGATCTATCCCAACTTTTTGAATAGATTGTCTCTTCTAGATATGGCCTGCCTGCATTGGCTGGTTATTCAACATTCCATACTTTTCTAACTATTAATTTCCCTCTGTCGTCAAAAACATGGGGTTTGAGGTACCTTCTTTGTAATGTTCTTGATCATTGACATTTGAGACAACTTAGAGATGTGATTCAGGCCCAATTCAAAGATGAGGGAGTGATTTTATGTGACGTCATCTTTGGGGGAAACAAATCATGTTAACCAACAAAAGTCGAGACAAAAAAAATAATCAAGTATGTTGTGACTGCTATTCTCCCTGTATTCGATCATCTGTTTGGTTTAAAAGCCTGCCTGCAGATTTGTATGTTGAACTTCTTTGTCTTATTACCGTAAATTGGAAGGAACGTCCAAGTCAGCTGCAAAATGTTTATCTGTTGAAGTAAATAACTTCTTCTAGCAACACAAATCTGGTAAGTGTATCAAATGTTGCAGATCACATCAGAATATGTCTTTCGTCACAGGGGTGGCAGACATGGCTACCCACAAAATGGTTTGGAATGTTCGGAAGTGATGCCAAACATTACTCCATGCCTGGATACACTCAGAAGGAAATTATAAAATTGGATACTCATGAACGCGAGAAAGTGTATGCATGTTTGAATCAACATTATAAAATTACATAACGTTTTATGCCAAAGTTGTAACAGACTTGACAAACAACCAATTTCTATGTCAAAGAGTGTTGAGCGACCTCTGGATGCAGTAAAAGACTCGACATACAATCAACTTTCAATCACTCCTGATACTAATGTCAAGTGCAAGAAGTCGTGATTGCATGCTCCAGGTAGTTTCACCTTTAGGCATCCATACTGGCGGTGACCCCAGGTTCGAGATAGCTTCAGCTTCGAACATTGACATTGGCGGTGGCAATGGGAACAATGCTATTTGTTATCCCCGATATCTAGGGATAACTAGGAGATAATGTCTCGAAGCCCATAGGTCCTAGACATGGAGTACCGAGAGTAGGATTGACCCGAGCATGGCCCTGGAGGGCCCATCCTTCTTCTTCTTTGCCAGACTTGTCCTGTTAGCAGCAACAACTTCCATCACCATCGGCTTGGACTTGCATCGGAGAAGACTCTTGCTCCATGAGGTAATTGGTGTAAGGTATCATGGTATGTGTCATGTTTGATCATTATAACATTCTTATATATGCATTAGGTTCCTTTCATTTCTGATAACTGCTTGGATCTTACACTAATCCACTTGACCATTGTTGGGGTGATTAATGGGGTGACTTAGCAAGCTTGTGTTCATGGGTTTTGGTTAGCCACCAAAGGGGGATTTGCAGAGCCATCGTTCGCTCCCACCATTCTATCATTTTACATCTTATCTCCCATTCATCCATCCCATTCCCCTAGTCCGACCATTAGGATGACCTTTTGAGGGGCTAAAGGCCCAGGGGGTAAAAGCAGCTGGTAAAAGATAAAAGCCATAAGAAATGAAACCTAGAGATGCTTCGCCCAGGGATCCCCAAGAAGGAAATAAAAGGCCTCTCGATAAGAAACTAAAGGGACCCTAAGAAAAATAATAAAACAAGACCTAACCAAGAGGATGGGAGGTCTCATCACGAGCCGGCCCATTATGTTCATAGGTATCCAGCAGTATGACATTGCCATTATCTGGTCACCACGCCAGGGCAATGGCCTTTGGTTGCATGGCCAAGGGAAAGGGGGTCTCATCACGAGCCAGCCTTATCATTTCTGCGAAGATACCAGTGGGTAACACTGCCAGCTCTGGTCACCACGCCAAGGCAGTGTCCTCTGGTCAGACCTTGAAGTAAAAAAGAAAGAAAAGCAATAAATGAAAAATAAAGGCAACAAAAGGGCTTGGAAAAAGTGCATCCATGACGGGTACAACTCACCTCCTACAGAGGCACCCATGGACAACACCTACCCCTGGTCTTACTATGACTGGACATCCCTAGACCATATCACTTCATGAACATGGTTTGAACGATCCTCTGAGGAGACTTTCCTTTTCTTGTGGGTATTAGCCCAATAGGTTATTCTATTGGTTTCTTCAGCTTTGTATAGTAGATATGTGTAATGTCTTTGAGCTCTTAGATGATATGTTAGGGATTTCATGCATGTATTTGATAAATTTAATGATGAAATATGATTGACATTG
>ML806694.1:32518-46265 GCA_009831015.1 Picea engelmannii
ATCATTGAGAACCTCGATCTCGAAAAAACTTCATTTAGGCCCTCAAAATGGCCCCGGAAGTTAAAACCTGCTAAAAATAGTAAATTGCCAAAATGGCCAGAAAACTGTTTTGAGCCATTTGGAAAAGGTGGGTGGCCCCCGATATCCACCTGGATCAATACGATTATTAGGTTATCTTAAATATTGGACCGCTAGAAGGAAAAATGTGTAATGTCCCCACTTTTGGACATCATTATATTACAGAGTATTATGCTGACTAGAGTAGCCAAACGTGAGTGATAGCGAGTACAAGAGCTATTGAGGGGTTTTATTGGGCCCGACTTGCATCGCTCATCTTATTTCATCATCATCATCTATTTCGCACAACTTGGCTTTGGTTCTGTTGCTTTCCGACGATTTCCGTAATTTTGAGTTATTTTGGGCTATATGTTAATTAAATTCACTAAGGAGGTCATATTGGGCATAATACTTGGGGGAACCTCTTGGTGTAATAGCTCATCCGAATCGGCAGGAATAACACTACAGTATAGAATGATGAGAAGTGACTTTCAATGGCCAGAGAAGCCACAAGGATGGATAAACCACTTTCTAGAGGTAAAATGGTTAATTAATTAATTCAAGTGATTTAATTAATTAATTAAGAATTAAATAAAGTAAAAGTCACTTGGAGAGACAAGGTGAGAAGGGAGGATAAAAGAGAGATAGGGGCCTCTATTCTCTCATTATGTTGTTTATCAGTTTGATATATGGCTTCCTACTAGTGAGCCCATGCACTTGGGGGTTTTGAGGGTTTTGACTTAACAAACCCTAGAGATCAGCTCAGTGATGAAAGATCCCACCCAACCTGGTCTAAGGTTGGTCACGGAGGTGAACAATTCCTACCTCACAATTCTACATTAGATCTATTTAGTCATTGGTGGATTCTACATCAGCTACAGGTACAAAAGAGAAGGGGTGCACAACTACAGGGGGTTTCCAGTAGGAGGGCGCACCATCTTGAGAGGAGTAGCTCGATTTGGGAATAGGAGGAGGATTATGGGAAAAGGAACTTTTGGGTATTCTCGGTATGGTCTAGGGCGCCTTCTTTAGCCTCTTCTGGAGGGTTTTACTCTGTCAGATTATTTATTGGAGCTTGGGACGAGCTGGAGAAGAGGAGGGTGCACTGCAGATTGAGGATTCATTATTTTGGTGGGTTAGTTCTTTGTCTTTCAACTTGAGACTTTTTCAGGGGGTTTCTCTTGTCCCGATATTAAATTTTGCATCTTCCTCAGGGGGTTTGGCATCTATATTCTCGGAGGCCAAATTATTGGCTTGGTTTAGCTAGGAGGGCACATCTGTTATTGGAGACACTATGGTTTGGGGGTCTTCTAGTGGATCTATTGGTCCGAGACTTCTCATACCTTCTTGCCATCATCAGATCTATCTTCTCATGGAGTTTTGTAGTGCTTTGAGGCCATCAAAGAGGAGGTCGTACTTCCCTTGAACTATTCCATCCATGACTTACGCATTGTGAGAGAGAGGGCATCACATATAGCAGAGGGTATCCATTAGATTGCAGTGTTACTTGGTCTTCAATTCAGAGAGGCTTTTGGAAGCCTTGATCTCCATATATCTTGTATCTTGGAGGCTATATCAACCATACACTCTATGTATTTCTAGATCTATCCCATTTTGTATGAGGTTAGCTATTATTATTAATAAAATCGGATATGAGGTATTTGTGTTATTTACTTGAGTTGTTCCTACTAGATCTTGTTGAGTACACGTTGTTGGATGCATTGATATCTTTACTTGTTGCAAAACACATAAAGAACCATCATTATAAACCCTAGTGCAACTCATGAGACATAAATCTGCAAAGTGTTTGACGAAATGCCACAATGAGAAAACACATAAAAATCAATAAAAATGCAATGTTCATGGCATCTTGGTTTGGGAACATTACAAAAGGGTTCCATTATTTAGTATTGTACTTGTTCCATAATTGAGTATACCATCTAGGAGTGGGATGCTAGATTATGACATAAGAGGAAAAATATTATATGGCAGCCATTCAAGCCATATTGTCAAAGACAACTCCATAGTGAGTTCCCCCGTTCTTTGTACTTGCATTTCATAGATGAAGAAAAGAGAGTAAAGCATAGGCCTCACCTTCTAGTTGGGTTTTATCCCTTATTGGGTTTTTGAGGATACATCTTGTGCTCAATTGTGTGGATGACGTGTTTATTTGCTTGTTCTTTCATTTCTGTATTTAAGTTATTTTCATAAATTCAAGCAATAAACTAGTGATAATAAATATGAGATCCAACGAAACAAACTTTCATAGTAAAAGATTTTAGCATAATACAAGATATATTGTGATGGGTTGTTCTAGTGGAATATCCATGACAGTTTATAGATCATGTGTATTCACTCTTGTGATGAGATGTGACCTAGAGAAGGGTGCATGTTAGCCTCTCTCTCTCTATATATATAGTCTTCGCATGGGCTTGATCTCTTTCTCTCTCTTGAGTCGCTAAGGTTTCTTGGTCTTCTTGGAGTATCTTGGAGCATTTTGGAGGTCTAGGGTTTATCACTTGGAGATTGGAGATTATGGTTTTATGATAAAACCATAGGGTGGAATTGTGAAGAAGAGGAGGAGGAGAGGATATCTTGCCTTAGAGGATGCGTTGGAGTGATTCTTGCACATTGAATCTTCTTGGTTGCTAAATTTTGTTGATTTTCCCTAGATAGGGTTTGGAGAGTTGGGAGGATTTGTACTAGCCTCGAGTGAAGGCTATGGTATGTACATGTACTTCATGTTGAGCATATTAATGAAGTTTCCAACTACCAAAAACTTGTCTAATTTCCAGATTTATTTTTCAGCTCTATATGTTGTTTATGCATTATTATTTACAACCATATATGTCTTGTTGATTTGACATAGGTAAAAGTACAATTGTTAAGTGATTGGGCATCTAAGTGAAGAATACAAGGCATTGCTTTTACTAATGTCATATTGTTATTGTAATAGTTTTTTTTTTATATATACAAAACTGGGAAATTTTATATCATTTAAAGAGTGTGGTCAAGACCATTGGAGTACAAAATAACAGCTTCAGGATGTCACAAAAACTTCCATTGCTTTGAGCATAGCTTGGTTTCCCCAAAATAATTTTTGTTCCCCTAATGTCTATCCAAAAAATAAGACAACTTTTGTTTTGAAAAGTGTAAAGCTGATAATAAATAATGTTAATACAAACAGTGAGACAAAACATAGCCACTACATTTTTTTATAAAATTCAACTACCAAGTTCGGTCTTGATATCTGGCATTCCCTGTTGCTCCCAGTTCGTTGCAGCTGGCTCATTAAGATCTGGAAGAGGGCACAATGAAGCTTCTAACACGTTCCTTGACATATTCCAGGTGTTGCCAGTTGTGAAGGACTGACCTCGATTCCATTCCCATTGTTCTAAACGAAATTTCAAATCCTAAATATGACTCCTAAAAGCATGGACTTCATATTGCAGCTAACCAATGAGAGTTCGAGCTGGGATAGTGTTTCATCTAAATTCACCAGCCTGAAAACCATTGAATCACCTGCGTGATGATACCTACATCCTACATCCAAGATTAGTTTGAAACTCCTCCCACGTGTTGTGCATAAATCTTCCATCATGACATAACCTTGCCATCTAATCCGATACCATGTTATAATAAACATGCAATTCATATGCCTTCCACGCATCGCCATGCCTTCCACATAGGCCCCGAGAGCCAGGAAAGGGGTTGATCTTGGGATCATGACAGAGGGGCTATAGTCTCCTTATTATCCACCCCCAAGATACCTGGGGCTTTACCTATGGCCTTGTTGGCCATTTTGTCTGCCTCCGAATTGTTATTCCGAAGAACATGAAAGAAACATAACTGGAAATTTTCGACTAGGAGACAAATTCTGTCTACTATTTTTTTAATCAAAGATTCTGGGGAGAAGAGTCAGAGACCATAATCCTTATTAAAGTTTTAGAGTCACCCACAACATTAAGGTTTCGTATTCACTTCTGCTTGGCCAATTGTATCCCCCGAAGTAAGGCATAAGCCTTCGCTTTGTTATTTGTGTCAGGCCCCAAATTCCAGTAATAATCCAAGACTTTATTTCCTCCGAGTCCAAAAAGAAGCCCCCCCACCCTCCCTGCACTTGCCTCCCCATTGTAATAGTTGTTATTACTATTGTAGATTAGTATTTTTCAGATATGGTTATTGGTTGATAAGTTTCCCTAAAAGGGTTGAAACTTGTCCCTTTGGTTTCATATCTTTTCTCCTTGAATTGACAGGAAGTTTGGGCTATTTGGAAGTGAAACATTGTACTCTTTCCATTGTTTTATATCTTGTTTACAACAACCCAAAGTTTGAACATTCAAAAGGATAAGATCCAATAAACCATTTAATTTGAAACTGAAATTTTTGTTTGCATTGAATTTTAAATTCCAAGAAATTTCCACACTCTTGAGGCACAAACTTCACATTTTTACACCTTACCAACTCTAAATCTAAATATTTTAATTTAAACTTTGTTAAATAATACTTATATTCACATGGCCAAGTATACTCTTTACAATAGTCCCAAGGATTAACTCAAGCAGTCATGAGCTAGATGTGAGATCTCTCCCCTAAAGTTGGGGAGGTCACCAATTTAACTTTTTGATCCCCTCGAGGTTAGGCTTTGCAATAAGGGCTGATGATTTACCATGTTTACCATCCATGAATCATGAGGATGTACTCAGATGGTTTTTCATGAGGATTTCCTTGAAAAAAAGTATACTCTTTACAATGTATATTAGTTAAACATCACACTATTTAGGGGAAGACGGCATGATCATACATGCTCTTTTAGTTTTAAAAAAATACCATTTAATTAAGATATGTGTCACTAGATATTAATGATAATTTGTCTATATATTGTTGTAGAGGAGGAAATACTCATATGATTGTAAGGATGACACTCTAAAATTAAACTTTGATATTCCATCTAAGGATAACATTAGATTGGGTGTGGAGGTTTATGGAGATGAGATTCTATAGTTGTAAAAGCTATTTCAAGTCACCACAATATAGGTTTATCTGATTGTTGGTTACGTAATATGTTTCACATAGGAGGAAGGGAAGGTTGAGCAAGAAAACATACTCACCCCACCATCGATTAACATTATGTTAGTAGGAGACACCACTCCCTTGTGAGTTCCCCCATTAACACAAAGATCATGATTTGTTAGGACTTACGTGTTGTTGTGAAGTAGCCCTCAACAAATGTGGTATAACACATGAGAGGAGATGAAATTTTAATAGTCATAGAAGTTATTCCAAGATGTCGCAAGATAGGCATATACCACTATTGTTTCACACCACACATACTCACACATTATATCCCACGAAGACAGAAGGGAAGGATGAGCAAGAAATCATACTCACCCCACAACCAATCAACCCTTACACTAGTAGGAGACACCATTTCCTTGTGGGTTCCCCCATTTGGACAAGGATCATGGTTTGTTGGGACTTATATGTTGTTGCATATCAACCCTGATAGCGAATGTGGAACAACACACAATAGGAGAGGCGACTTTATACTTGTAGAAGCTTTTCCAAGATGCCAAAAATAGGTGCATCCAATTGTTGTTTAATAGGCATGCACATACCCACACAATGCTTCCCATATAGGAGGAAGGTCAGGACAAGAAAGCAAGCATACACACCCTGCAACCAACCAACCATTATGTTTGTTGGAGGTACCATTCCATTGTGGCTATCCCCATTGGCATAAAGATCATGGTTTGTTAGGACTTATATGATGCCATAGACTCACTCTCATAATAAATGTGGGATAACATACAAGAGGATAAGATAATTTAAAGTCATAGAAGCTAATCCAAGATGCCACAAGATAGGTGTTTCTGAAATTTGTTTCACACACATCCACACAAGACATCCCATGGAGGACGAAGAGAAGGTCAAGAAAGCAAACATATTCACTTTGCAACTAATCAACCATTATGTTAGTGGGAGACACCACTCCTTTACGACTACCCCCATTGACATAAGGATCATGGTTTGTTGGGACATATATGTTGTCACAAACCAACCCTCGTAACCAATGTGGAATAACAAATGAGGGGAGGACATTTTATAGTCGTAGAATTTTATTTTGAAACAAATATATATAAATTTGTATTATTTTAATCAAAAAAATTATTTAGATAATCTAGTTAAGATTGAATGTTGTATGGCAAGCATCAAGGTGACTTATCACAAAAGTTATCTGATTATAACTTCTAACTAGTGCTTGCTACAACCCAATACCAATTCCAAAAGATGCCCATTTGTAAATGAATATGTACCATGGGGTCTTCACTTAGTAAACCTATGACATAGTGCCTTCATTCGTGGGATATTAAAGAATACCCCTAATTTCACTAGGTATTGATAAATATCTCTCAAAATACTTTTTTGAACCTCCCTCCCAATACAACTTTCCAACAAAAGAAACCCCTATTTTTACTAGATACCCCTTTTTATAACCCCCAATACCTATAAACCCCTTGAGATCCCACATCCCCCCAATACCTACAATATATTGACTTTATTTTTCTCAATTTAAAAACCCCTTTTATGAATGAACGTGATAAGATATTGGTCAACAAGGTAAAGCCTCCGTGATATGTACACATAGTGAAGAATCAACTTGCAAATACACAACCATTGGAATTTACTAATCACTTGCAATTCTATATACTTCACCATGTGAACACGAGAAAATATTGAAACAAGAATTTTCATACCATGAAGTGCTTATCTTCAACAAAGTCTGTGTTAGTGGAAAGATGTGATTGATAAATTTACTACCTGGTCACAAGAACCAACTATAGTTGCCACCCTCATGTTGGTTTACGAGGTGAATGATTTCCCTCTCACTCTCTCTCATAAATCCCCAAAGGCAACGTTGCATGATCCAGGCTATACATTCAATTGAATAACAAGAAGACAAGACTTGTATGCTAGTGTCTACAAGGTTGTGCTCAAGCGACAACTTGGAGAAGTTGTTATGATAATGACTCGGGTTCAAATCCTAGGTGGGATACTCCTCCCCTGCATGGGCTTCACCATATGTGGCCATTGATTATATTGGATATTATTGATGTAGCCTCCAAGCAAGTTACTGTATGTATTTGTTAAGGTACCAACAAACTCTATTTTTCACTTAATTGTGTGAAGGTGGGTCAAGCTTATTTCTAGGTTTATTGTCCATAAAAGATTAGTTCCCATTAAAAAAATAATAATCCTCCACTAGTCATGCTAGTTCAGATTCTAGCAACACCCAGTATTAACACTCACCTAGACACATGAGAAAACCCTTGCTATTAGCACTCACACTAGCTCAACCATTTTGTCACAAGTCTACCAACTACATACACAACTCTTCACAACTAAGCTACAATTCTAACACAATGATTCCCAAGTTAAGCTATAATTTTGATAAGGGTTCCAAGGTTTTGACATATCAACTAAATTCATGAATTAATTCCCTACTAGCAATAATATAACTCCTTACAGATCAAGACCCTACACAAGATGAAACCTCCATGTGGTAGAGTCCTTCCCATTCTTTCAAGCTTTCATACAACCAACAACAAACTCTTCATTATTAACACATAACTAGCATGAAGTGAATTAACATATGGATGTGGGCCAAACTTAAGTGAAAAGAACCTCCCACAATCTTGAAAAGAGATATATATGGATGGAACAAGTATGTGCATGGGGAAACAAGATGTCTACTCACGATCTATAAATGATATTTGGGAATGTGACATTTTTTTCATGTATAGAGGAGGACTTAAGAAAGGATGACACATGGCCTACACCTTCTCTTTCCCTCTCTTTGTCACATCATAACCCAACTCTTTCTCCGAAATACTAAAAATTGCAATTTAAGTAATGCAAATTGCGATTTCATAAATTCTTCATCCGTTGAATTGCGATGGATACAGGGTGATTTGAGTGCCACGTATTAAATGTCGCTCAGCTCTAGATGCACTATTGTTGTTGTCAACATAGAGAAAATTGACTAAACTCTTTGTGGGAAGCGCATTGGGTGCGTGGGCAAATTTCTCTTTGGCTCCCTGCAATCGATGCTTGCAAATCGTGCACACTTCTCCCTCTTCGAACTTGTGATAATGCTCACAAATTGCACATGGATTATCATGCACGAAGAGGGATACCTAACATGAGATTCAATATTTGGCTCCTCAAATCTAGGCTAGATTGAATCAGGGTTGTGGCCCACTTTAATGGCTCATCTATATGATGCTTGCCAAAACAGAAATCGGGCCTCGAACAATAATTAAGCTTCAACGACCAGATGTCTAAGAATGTCTTTATAAGCCTCCAAATGCCTAAATAGCATATGCATATCATTTCTATACTGAAAATATAAAAAGACAAACAAGAACCTGAAAACAACACCATCCATTGAATTTAACTGGCTAGGCTGGGCCCGCATGGCTAGAGGTCTCATACACCTTGGCCTTGCCTTTGGTATTAGTGTCGATCTCTTCCTCAAGAAAAAATGGGTTGGAGCTAGTGCATGGGGAACCTGGGGTGCCTTCTAATAGTCCTTCTCATTTTCAAGGTCCCAATCAATGACATTGAAGCTAATTCCAATTGCAACTTTGCGTAGAATGATGAATTTAGCTTCTAGTCGCGTGAGCCTGTCCACCATTTCATCCTGCTTGACTTGATTAACATGTGTATCCTTCATTGATAGAGTGATGAGATTTTTTTCCATCCAATAAAACTCTATGGATATAAACACTTTAGTATGTTTGGGCTTGGAAAAACCCATGTCGAAAACCTAGTCATGAAATTCCTGCTTAATTTGGCATTTTGAGGTCTATGAGTGAATTTGCATGGCCTTATTCACATACATATAAATATTATGTTTCATTTCTAGCGAGGTTCTCATATGAAAGAGATTCATGGCCTACTTCACGAACTTTTCTACCTCTGTGCCATGGGAATGACTAGGTTCCTACCTGGAAGGAGGAGGCTTGGGAGTGAAACTCATTTTCGCACCATGCACACTTGATTTTGGAAAATCCTTGGATATTTGTTCTGCCATGGGAGAACCAAGGTTGATCCAAAACAGAGAGGGAGATACAAGCGACTCAGGGTCTATAACAAGTCTAGGTTGGATACCACTTGAAGAAACAACCTTCAAAAACATAGTTGAGACAAAGGAGGGGTTCCTACCCAACGGTTCTAAGAGAAGGGTCAAAAGGAGTGAGGAGCCAGAGAGAACTGGGCACTATCCACAAACCAAGACACTAAATTTGGGCATAAGGAAAACCCACCCAAAAGGTAACACACTCTGCTTGGAAATACCACCCAATATAAGGGTCAAGCAAAAGTCAACAAGTACCAAATCTATATCAGCAAAAGAATAACTGACCTGGCCAAGTAACCAGTCTAGCCTAGAAGGGGTCCCAAATATGCGCTCTCAGGAGAACTGAACAACCCTATCTTATATCAAGGATTAATAACATTGTGCCCACCAATGACCATGATCTTACATGTATGCCTAATTAACATTGCCTTACAAAATAACAAGAAAACCTGAGTGCTTACCATCAGAAGCATGAGAGCACCAAAATGCTGAAAAATCCTTCCACCTTCCTTCATAATCGTTGTTAACCTTGAACTAATCTCAGATATTGAACAATGAACCTATTCATCTTGGCCCACACCATCCCATGAGTTATTTGAAGGCTAGCAAGTCAATTGTTAAGCCTCTTCCTTGTCAAGTAGTAGAGGCACGAGGGCCTCAGTTAGTCACCCCATCCAGGGGATTATTGTCCACTACATTTAACTTGATGCATTATGCTCATAGTTGTGTTTGTTCTAGAGAATCCTAGGGAGAGGTAAGGTTATGGCATGTTGAGGCAACCCCCTAGTTTGCTAGACAATCTACTAGACCATTAGCTTTTTTGCGAACATGGGAGGCATATATGGTCTGAAAATGATTAAGCAAAATAGTTGTATGAGCAAGTCTTGAAGATAACCATGAGTTAGATGAGACCTTGTCTAGATTGGATCCACATAGAATCCTTGTGAGGGCCTAGATGATGATGGATGAGTCTCCCTCTACCAACATGTTGTTGTAATTTAGGACTATGGCTAGCAAGAGCCCCTTGATTAAACCATCAAGCTCAATGACATTGTTGGTGCTTCTACCAATATAATTGGCATAAATGAACAAAATGTTTCCATTAAAATTTCCGAATACTCCCCCATCTCCTATGGGACCCAGATTACCTTTGGCTATGCCATCAAAGTTTAATTTGATTATTATTGTGGTTTTTTTTTCCATTTGGCCGAAGAGGGATTTACCTTCCTTACTATGGTGGTCATGGCTTCTGGTCCTAGTTTGAATTGCCAAGATGAAAATATGATCATTTCTTTGCCTTGTAAGATTTTTGCATCCTTGAACCAAGGATTAGAGCTAATTGATTCCTTAATTGGGGCCTAGACAATGAGCCAAATGTTGTCATTAGTTCGAAATTGCTATTTGAAGATTCATTGATTTGTTCCTTCCAAATTGATCATAGAAGGTGGCCATAGAAGATGCACCATGCTTCGTTAAGGATATTTTTGTTACAAGGCCATTGTTGCCAGTTCTCCATGGTGAGTCTAATGTTGCTCCTATTTCTATCAGATTGTCTAAACATGGATGCACCTCTATCCCAAAGTTGATTAGCCTCATGACAATTACTGAAAAGGTGTTTCATTGTTTCCCCCTACTATCTACACATGTGTCATATTGATTGTCCTTCAAAGCCCTTGTTGATAAGGCGTACCCAAGTGAGGGTTTTCCTCTAGGATAGAAGCCAAAGAAAGGAGGAAATTTTTGGCTAGAGTTTGACATTCCAAACCCTCTACTAGATGAAATCCAAGACTAGGGAAGTGTGATTAGCTGCCCAGTTATAGGCTCCTTTTATATTGAATTCTCCACTGCCTAAACTACCCCATTGAATTATATCCTGGCCCTCACAAGTGTTGATTTTTTTGTCCCTTGGATGGGAGTCTAATAGATATATTTCAATAGGAGAGACTTGAGAGGGATACGTGTCTCCAAAGAACCATTTTCTATTTGTTGATGGGATTTCTTCCTCTGCCACCCTACCAATACTAGTTGACAGTAAACCAATCTTTTTGTTGGAGTTTTTATTTGGCTTGCTGAAGGAGTAGATTGAGTTCAAGTCTAGTTTCATGTTGCCATGTGTCATCCCAGAATAATGCTTGTTCCCTGGATATGATTTCCCAAAGTTATTGATGTTGCACTAAGGCTTTGTTATCCCAAGCATTATTCCATATCATGGAGCAAGAACAAGCCTTGTTGAGTCCGATGATCTCTTCCTTTAGGATTTGAATGGCATATTTGACTTTGTGTATCTTACTCCATAACTCTCCTTGTTGCCTGTTCCATCACCACTAGGGTTTTGGCAGCAAAATCCTTGCTCATAATTAGTAGATCCTTTAGACCAATACCCCCACATCGCTTGGGAAGACAAACAATATCCCTTTGAAGAGATCTGATATCTTTTAGGATTTTTGAGGAGGTTGCAAGCACATAAAAAAGATAAAGGGGCATGTATTGCAAAACCAATTTGAGAAGAGTAATTATGCCAGGTAAATCAAGAGATTGGAAGGTCCAACTGTCGAGTTTTTCTTCAAGATTAGTAAGGAGGTATTCTCAAGAAGCATTTCGAAAGGCATTTATGAGAAGAGGAGCCCCAAGATATTTGGATGGAAGAGAGCTCATATGGAAACCCCATAGGTGAGAAATGTTGTGTTGGATAGAAAGAGGGATATTAAGAAATAAAATATGGGACTTGTTATGGTTAATGAGAGCTCCTGAAGTCAACACGAATGTTTCCAAAACTTGTTTCAAGGAGAGGGCCTCACAGACAATGGGACAACTACATAGAAGTGTATCATCAACAAAAAAAGAGGTGGGTAAGAGGCTTCGGGTTGGGATGGATGTTGATAAACCTAAGCCTTTAGCAGCCATGATAAATAGATATGAAGAAAAGGAATCACTTTTTCGAATTCCATGGGAGGGATTGAAAGTATCAAAGGGAGAGCCATTGATTAGAAAGTAGAAGAAAGCCAAGGAGCTGATATTTTGGACCCTGGAAACCCAAGTTACGAAAAAAAAAAACAAGCAACAATTGTTCAAAGTAACTCTAGTTTAGTATATCATAGGCAAATGGATGGTTTCATGGGCAGTAATAACCCCATCAAGGATTTGGAGGCCTTCCACATAAACCCTGTGTTCTGGGGAGATGATTTTGTGGAGAATGGGTTTGAGTCTGCTTGTGATAATCTTAGAGTTAATTTTGTATATGACATTGTATAAGGCAATGGGATTGAAATTGTCAATATTTTGAGGGTTATGTTCCTTATGAACGAGAACAATGAAACAAGAATTAAAGGCATGCAAAATATTATGTGAGATACGTGACTCTTCAACCACCTTCTAGACCTCAAATCTTATCATGGGCCAACATGATTGGAAGAATTCAACCATAAACCCATTTGGTCCTAGAGATTTGTTTGAAAAAAATAGGACCGTGGAGCAATAAAACAAAACAAATGCGGAAATAAAACATAGAAGATACATAATACAAGAGAGACACAGATTTACGTGGTTCACCCAGTGTGGGCTACGTCCACCAAAGAAATTGCCAGGTCCTTCCTTTATTATTATCCAACAAATGAAGGGATACAACCTACAACAAAACCCGCTGTAACTTCCTCTTCTTTGTCTCACAGTCTCCTCTCTCAGAATACAATACTCGCCATCATACATAGCCGCAATACATTTCCCTCATAAAAGAGGGTTGCCTTCTAGGGAAAAAAACCCTAACATAATTTCTACTGTTAGATCTGCGACCTTATAATGAACGATCCAGATTTACAATGAAATTACAATATACTTTTAGAAGGCAATTTTTCCTTTGGGGGCTTCGCCCCCGAACCCTTGCTGGGGGCCCGCTTGCCCCCGAACCCCGCAGAGGGGGTACCCCCCCTCTGCACTCCTCCGCATGGAAGAGTGTACATACTTCTGGGGTGTAAAGTCTTCATGGGTTATAAACATGGCATAAAGCAAGGACCTCTGAATTAGGAACATAATCAAGCTCCACAACCAACAATCTTCCACTTGGAGACTGATCTCAACAACTCCACTGCTGTTGTATATGTTGGACTCTGAACCTTCTTGGACCTGGCAAATTTCTCATCTTCATATTCATTCTTGAAGACCAATTGAAACTAAGCAAGAACTCAGTTTCTCTCTGGTTACTCCCTTTGTTAACATGTCTACAGGATTCTGGCTAGTGTGTATCTTTTCCAACTTCAAATGTCCATCTTCCAAGGCGGATCGTATGAAGTGGTACCTCAACTGTGTATGCTGAGTTTTCGAATGAAAGGCCGAGTTCTTTGCAAGATGAATTGCACTCTCACTGTCACAATACAACCTGTTATTCTCCTGCTTCTTTCCCAATTCCTCCATAAACCTTTGTAACCAAATCATCTCTTTACTAGCCTCTGTAGCAGCAACATACTCTGCCTCTGTTGTTGAAAGTTCAACAACATTTTGTAGTTTCGAAATCCAACTTACTGTTGTTCCACCTATAGTAAAAACATACCCTGT
>ML806694.1:57546-122944 GCA_009831015.1 Picea engelmannii
TTTTTTTTTTTTTTTTTTTTTACTTTCTTATCATGAAACTAAAAAAATAATAAAAATGTTAAATGTTGTTAAATTTATTCTTGTATTAGTTATAACAAAAATGTTAAATGTTGTTAAATTTATTCTTGTATTAGTTTAGGGTGGTGAAAATTTTAGTTGCATTTATATTAATAGTAGTGTTTCTTTTATCATTGTAATTTAGTTGTTCGTTCTGATTCTTCACTTCTAGCGTTCTTGATATCTTATAGAGTAATATTCTCACATATTTATATTTTTAACAATAATTACTATATTTTGAGTTAATATATATATAATTTTTAGGATTTTGAGTTATAAATTACTAAATAATTCAATTTAAATTAATTGTGATAGGTTTTATAACTCAATCAATATAAGTAAAAATAAATATATTAATGTGAAACTAAATCGTAGTAAGAGGATAAAATATCTTAATAAGATGTATTTAAATCAATTTGGTTTGTTAAACATGTTAAGTTCTCTGATGACATAAGGAAACTAACTGTGGGAGGTCAAACACATCCCCTCACACACTCAAGGGCTCTACACCTGTCAAGGTTTTGAACCTAGTTTGTTTGAATGACAATGCACCATTCCAACCACTAAGCTATAAATCGAGAGAAAATAAGCAACAATGAAGGAGGACTTACAGAGAAAATATAAAAATAATCAACAATTGTAATATCGAAGTGAGAGAGGATGTTATACCAACTCTTTTGATGTTTTTCTATAAAATTAGAATAAATTTCTTTATTAAGTAGTGGTCTAATAGTTTAGGCAATGATTATTATAATCCAAGATTAAACCATAATGCGTATAGAGTCCTCAAGTTTAATAAGATTCATATGAAAAACAATGTAATTAAATAATAATAAATTTAGAAAAAACAAAATATTATTTTTACAAGGTTAATTTAACTGGTTGTAATTGAGTCTAGCCCTAGTGTATGTGGGATTAAGTGTTATTATCCCCACCTAAGTTCTATTCCCATAAATGACATGTTGAGCTCATAATGAGTGTTGTTACTTGGAAAAAAAAGTTAATTTAATTGATTAAATCATTTCTTCAAAGCATATTATCAATAAAACATAAATTATTATCGACATTAGAAAACATTTACAATAATCTTTTTAACTTGAATTTATATACTTTAATAATATAAATAAAAGCTTTGTCATATTAGATGTTTCTCTACAACTATTTGCTCAATAATAATTGGATTTTAAATTAGATGTTATATTGTATAATTTTGCATGATTCCATATTTGGCTTGTTTAGTGAAAGAGCATATCTAGTGCCTTAGGGTCCATTAGGTCATTTTCTCATAATCAATGTTGCCACTTACATTGATTAACGTTTTATTTAATGATTTAGAAGCATCTCAAGTCCATTGTATTAACTTCCCAAGCGTGATTGTATTGTCTTGCCTTCATATTGTCATTATATAATAATAATAATAATAATAATTTGATTTTAAGGTTACAATCAAGTAAGACACCAAATTGATGTATGAAACCTCCTTGTTTGTGGGACAAGGGATCCCCTCCACATAACTATTTGACTGCTAAATTTTATGGAGATGTACATACCCTACCCCTTTGGGTTTGAACCTATAACCTCCAAGGAGGAAACACATGTTCTTATGCTCACACATCCAATTACCTTTTTTTAAATTGAGTTTGTTCCATTTGTTGGTGGTATATGTGTCACCAACCAAGATGCATATCCTTGGAGTTATCAAGGGGTTTTAATAGTGCTTGGAAAGACATTTTATAGATTAGAGGGGAGGAGAGGGTTGGGTTACTTTTACTTTAGTACCTTTTTAAAAAATAATAATGAGGTGTGTGTTCGTATACATAAATGTACATATTTATCCCTTAATAAGGTCAGTGGTGGGAGTGTAGGTGTTGGGAGGGGAAGAAAGGTGGGGAGAGAAAAGAGGAGAAGAGAGTTGAATTGAGTTTAAAGTTATACAAATTATTTGAAAATGTTAAATATAGTGTAATCAATTGGTAATTATTATATGTGCACTTACAAAATATGCTTACAGGGGAGCACAAGAAGATCAAGTGTGTTACTATCCCACACCCAAACAATCATTGTGTTAGTAGGAGGGTCACTAAATCTATGGGCACCTATGTTAATATAAAGATCATGGTATGATAACATTTACATGATACTATGAACTACACTTTACAAACAATGTAAGATAACACATAATAAGAGAGGAGATTTCAATGTCATAAAACTATTCATGAAAGAGAATTGAGTGTCATGTATATCACACATATCCTATATATAGTGCTATGTATATGAAATCAATAAGCACATAAGATTTATTAAACATTGAAAAAAACTCTTTGTTAACTTTGAGGTTACTCTAAAAGTGTTTACACCATGCTTGGGGTGCCTTGTGGGATTTGGGGTATATGGTGTATGTTCAACCTCTGGATGGTCTGAGATGCATTAACACGTGAGAGACAATCCTTGATGGATGTGCACAGTTGAGATAGTTCACTTAGTGGATGCTTGACCTCACATGGTTGCTAACTTAGTGTTCTTCCATTAAGTTTTGTAGTTCTCTTGATAGTTTGGTGGACACCCTTCATTGGGGCCCCATGAAGGATCCATTGACTTGGAGAGTGCCCTATATGGGATGAGGGGCATCGTGCAACTTGGATTCTTGTTCAAATGATCAGAGATTGCTTGAGGATTGCTTCAATACTATTCTTGCAGAGGTAGCTAACCTAATGGAGTATGTTGCTTACAAGGATTGATGGAGACAGTGGAGGCTTCTGATGGAGGGATATGGAATTTTCTTTTGTACCTACATCACCTTGGAGCCATTGTTGTGGGTGACATCACCTTGGAGTAATAATGACACATGTACTTTAGAGTGTAGTGTCTCACCAGTGCTGGCTTATAAGTGCACATTGTAGGTTGCTTGTAAGGTCTAAGGTCCATGTTGTATTGTTGGCCTCCCTTGCCTCTCATGTAAATATAGGAAGGAGATAATATTTGCATTCATATATGTTCATTCACTCAATTGTATTCACTATAGTGATGAGATGTGACTTAGAGAAGAGTGCACATTGGTCTCTCTCCCTCCCTCCCCCTCTCTCTCTCTCTCTAGAGTCTTCACATATGCTTGATCTATTTCTCTCTCTTGAGTTGCTTTGAGTATCTTGGAGCATCTTTAAGGTATAGGGTTAGGGTTTATCACTTGGATATTGGAGATTAGGGTTTTTTTATCAAACCATAAGGTGGAATTGTGAAGAAGAAGAGGGTGGGAGAATGTCTTTCTTTAGAGGATGTGTTGGCGTGATTTTTGCACATTGAATCTTCTTGGTTGCTAGGTTTTGTTTATTTTCCCATAGCTAGGGTTTGGAGAGTTGGGAGGATTTGTACTAGCCTCAAGAGAAGGCTATGGTATGTACATGTACTTCGTCTTGAGCATATTAATGAAGTTTTCAACAATCCAAAACTTGTGCAATTTCTAGATTTGATTTTCAGTTATATATGTTCTTTATGCATTATTATTTACAACCATATATGTTTTGTTGATTTGACACAAGTAAAAGGACAATTGTTAAGTGATTTGACATATAAGTGGAGAATGTAAGGGGATAATTTTACTATAGTCATATTTCTATTGTATTAGCTATTATTAATATTGTAAAAGAGTATTTTCAGTTATGGTTATTGACTGATAAGTTGCCCTAAAAGGGCCGAAACTTATCCCTTTTGTTTGGTATCTTTTATTCTTGAATTGTTGGGAAGTTTGGGCTATTTTGAAGTGAAGCATTGTACTCTTTCCATTGTTTTTGTATCTTGTTTTACAACAACCCTAAGGCTAGAAATTCACAGGGATAAGATCTGAGAAACCTTTTAGGTTGAAGGTGATTTTTTTAATTTTTTTTTTGCATTGAATTTTGAATTTCAAGAAATTTCCATACTCTTGGGGTACAAACTTCACATTTTTACACCCTACAAACTCTAAACATTTAAATTTAAACTTTGAGAGACTTTAGATAATAATTCTATTCATGTGGCCAAGTATGCTTTACATGAGGGGATGACATTTTATAGTCGTAGAAAAAAATTGAGAAAAAATATATAAATTCGTATTATTTTAATCAAGAAATTTGTTTAGATAATCTTGTTAAGGTTGAATGTTGTATGACAAGCATGAAGGTAGCAATCGATCAAGTATGTTTAAGATAGTAATAAACTAATATTACAAGCTTGTATTGCGACAATTATGCTACTAAGCTTGCTTCATTGCTTGAGCTGTGCCTTTGTCCTTATCACCGTATGATCCTCGAGCTCTACTCTACAAGTTCATTTATGCCATGGTGCCCTCATGCTTACTTGTGTTCCCTATTTAATGGTTATTCATGGTGTTGATGGCTTCATTCTGATGAAGGGAAGGGGCTCTATTATGTCCCTAAAGGGCTCAGTCAATTAACCCTAAAAATGACAAACTCTTATTGGTCTTTCAAAGAATGTAGTTGTTATGTCTGTAAAGGGGGTACCTATTGATCCATATTTAAAGGTGTGTGTTTATCACTATTAGGGATAGGTGTTTCATTGTCACATATCATCTCTAGTACCTCTACCTCAATATGAAAGGAGGTTAATCCTTCCCCTCCCCCTCCCCTTTTTAGAGAGGGAATTTATCATCTTATAGACTTGGGAAATCCTTTCAAGGAGATTTAATCTTCACTGGTAACATTGAAACTTCATATCACACTAAATGATTTATTATTGAGAATGTTTCTTCAGTCCCTATCATTTTTCTTGGCCAATTGGTGTTATGTACTCACCCAAACTCCTCAACTAGCAGGGCACTGTTTCACAAAAGTTATTTGATTTCAAACTTCTAATTGGTGTTTTCTACAACCCAATACCAAATCCAAAAGATACCCATTTGTAAATGAACATGTACGCACAATGAAGAAACAACTTGCAAATAGACAACCATTGGAATTTACTAATCACTTGTAATTCTATATACTTCACCTTGTAAATACAAGAAAATATTGAAACATGAATTTGCATACCATGAAGTGGTTATATTCAACAAAATCTGTGTCAATGGAAAGTTGCGATTGAGAAATTATGTCCTATTCCTAGGAGCCAACTATAGCTGCCACCCTTGTGTTGGGCTATGAGGTGAATGGTTTCCCTTTGGCTTACACTCTCTCATAAATATCAAAGTTAATGTTGTGCGATATAGGATATGCATCCAATTGAATAACAAGAAGCCAAGAGTCTCATGCTAGTGTCTACAAGGTTGTGGTCTAGCGATAACTTGGAGTAGTTGTTATTACAATGACTTAGGTCCAAATCATGGGCGAGATACTCCTCCCCTGCATGGGTTTTTCACATATGGCCAATGATTATATTGAATATTGTCGATGTAGCCTTCAAGCAAGTTATTGTATGGATTTGGTAAGGTACCAATAAACCCTATTCTTCACTTAAGTGTCCAAGGGTGGGTTGAGCTTATTTCCAGCTTTACCATCCATAAAAAGACTAGTTCCCATTTACAAAAATAATAATCCTCCACTAGTCATACTAGTTCAAATTCTAGAAAAACGTAATACTAACACTCACCTAGGGACATGAGAAATCCCTTGCTACTAGCACTCACATTGGCTCGACTATTTTTTCACCAATCTACCAACTACATATGGAACTCTTCAGGGACAACCTACAATTCTGACACAAGGATTCACAAGTTGAGCTATAATTTTGGTAAGAGTTCCAAGATTATAAATTCATGAATTTATGCCCGCTAATAATAATATAGCTCCTTATAGATCAAGACCCCACACAAGATAAAACCTCCACATGGAAATGTCTTTCCCATCCTTTCAATCTCCCATACAACCAAAAAAGAAACTCTTCATTATTAACACACAACTAACATGAAGTGAATTAGCATATGGATGTGGGATAAAGTTAAGTGAAAAAAATATCCCAAAGTCTTGAAAAGAAATATATATGGTTGAAACAAGTATGTGCATGGGGAAGCAAGATGTCTACACATGATCTACAAATGATATGCAACATTTTTTCCACACACAAAGGAGGACTTAAAAGGATAACACATGGACTACACCTTCTCTTCTCCTCTCTCTTTGTCACATCATAGCTCCACTCTTGCTCCCAAACAAGCCATTCACATGATTCTTCTCCTTTCTCTTTGTCACATCATAACCCCACTATTCCTCCCAAGCAAGCCATTCACATGATTCTATTAGTACACTTTTAAATAAACATAATGTTTATTTCACAACTTATGCCTCAAGGAAAGCTAGTATATCCTATGTAGTTAACCATAGATCCTTATAGGACCTTTGCATTGGAATCATATGCCAGTGTCAATAGGGTTGTGGTTTAGCAACAATTTGGAGTAGTTGTGATGACAACGACCCAAGTTCAAATCCTAGTGGGGACATTCCTCCTCTACGTGGTGTTTTCCATATGTAGCTATTGATTATATGGAATATTATTGATGTAGCCTTTAGGTAGGTTTGTATGGTTGAGGTAAGGTAATTAAAAACCCTATTCTTCACTTAAGTTTGCGAGGGTGGGTCAAGATTATTTAAGGGTTTTTCGTTTCATAAAAAGATGGGTTCCCATTTAAAAAAAAAAGAATCCCCCACCAGTCATACTGGTTTAGACTCTAGTAACACCCAATACTAACACTCACCTAGGCACATGATCAATCCCTTGCTACTAGCACTCACACTACCTCAACCATTTTTTCATGGATCTACTAACTATATATCAAACTCTTCATGTCTAGGCTACAATTATGATGCATTGATTCCCAATTTGAACTATAATCTCGGTAAGAGTTCCAAGATCATGACGTATCCCCTAAATGCATGAACTAATGCCCTACTAGTAGTAATCTAGCTCCTTACATATTATAACTCCACACAAGATTAAACCTCCAGTAGTGTCCTTCCCGTGCTCTTAAGATCCAATACAATTAAAAAAAAACTCTTCATTATTAGCCCATAACTAGCATGAAATGAATTAGCACATGGATGTTGGCTAAAGATGAGGAGAATCTTCCAAAGTCTCAAAAATAACTACATACGTATGGAACAAGCATGTACATGGGGAGGTAAGGTGTCTACTCATGACAATTTTTTTTAATGTATAGAGGAGGATTTAAGAGGATGGCACATGGTCTCGTTGACTACACTCTCCCTTTCCATCTCTTGTCACATCGTAGCCCCACTCTTTCTCCCAAACAAGTCGTGTACATGATTCGTTCATATTAATCCACTTTTAAATTTACATTAATCTTTATTTCATAACTTATGCCTTATGAAAAGTGGCATATCCTATGTAGTGAGCCATAGATCCTAGTAGGGCTTTTCCCTTGGGCTTCTCACAAGGAATTTAACAACTTTCATACTCTATACAAAACATACATTATGAGGTATTTTCTCACATGCTTCACACTAGGAATTAGTTATTTACATATCAAATTATGTACAAACTAGAGGTAGTAGAACACGATATTAGGGAATGCTCTAGGTCAAGAAGAATTTTATTTATCCAACCCATGGTTTGGCATATCATTTTAATGGATGATGACCTGGGTTCTTGGATTAGCACAAACAGATTTGTCATGTTTGGAAATCCCCTTTTTAATAAAATATCTTACATTTACACTTTTGTTTATATGTGTTCTTTATTGTAGAGTTTTGGGGATAGAAATTACATTATTTATTTCAGGTCTTAGTTTATGTTACATGTTATATTAATTATAAAACATTGTTTTCTGTTAGGATATTTGATAACTTTGGGTCATCATATTTTCTATCAGTTTTTGTTACTCATAGTGATGACTTAAGCAAACTTTGGCACAAGTAGTTTGGTCATCTAAACTATCGCTCATTGCAACAACTATGTAATAAAAATGGTGTCACTCAGAGAATAATCACACATTAAAGGAAATGGCTAATTGTATGATCCAATCTAAAGGATTAAGTCTTCAATATTGGGTGGAAGATACCAATTGTGCCAATTACATAGTAAATCACATTCCCACAAAGGCCTTAAAAAACATAACACCGAAAGAATCGTGGCCTAAAATTAAACCAGATGTAAGTCACTTTCATGTATTTGGTAGTGAAACATGGGCTCACATTCCCGATGAGAAAAGAAAAGCATTATAACCTAAAAATGAGAAGTGCATTTTTGTTGAATATTCTAAAGATGTCAAAGGTAACCGACTTCTTCAACCTCATTCCAATGAAATAATTATTAGATGAGATGTTAAATTTGATGAAAATATTTTGGCCCGCGAGCCTAATTTGACATTTGTGCCATCTTCTATTCCTATTATGGTTTCTTCTCCAAATGATGATAGTGAGGATGAAAACCCACCTTTGTTTGTTCACTTTCCTTCATATGAGTCCATTGAAAATGAACCTACACCTGCATTATCGCTTCCCAGATGGGTTCGTTCAACACGAGAAGTAGACGGTGATCTTACCAATGATCCTTCACATCGGTGTCAAACACATTCACAGTTCTAGTGAGCCTTTTCTCTTTTGCCTGAAGTTTTAGAGACTCATCATCCAGACACATTTGCTAAATCTTTTGGCCATCCAGATTGGGACACAACAATGAATGAAGAATGTTGTTCTTTAATGGCGAACGATACGTGGGATCTTGTACCTCTTCCAAAAGGAATAAGACTTGTCATATGTAAATGGTTATACAAAACTAAGTATGCATCAAATGGAAGTGTTGAAAGACATAAGGCTCAGTTATTTTCTAAAGGATTCTCTCAAGTTGAAGGCATTGAATACAATGAAACCTTTACCCTCACAGGAAAAATGAATTCCATCCGCCTTGTTATAGCCCTTGTTACCTCACATAAATGGGAGGTCCATTAGATGGATGTCAAATACGCCTTCTTGCATGGGGATTTGCAATAAGAAAACTACATGGAACAACCTCCTATCCATGTTCATAATGGCTCCATCCTTGTATGTCACTTTAAGAAATCTCTCTATGGTCTTACGTAATATCCTTGAGCTTGGTATGCAGAAATGGATAGATTTCTTCTTGGCACTGGCTTTTCTAGATGTCATTTTGACCCTAATGTCTATACCAAGAAAGTAGTAAGCCATCTCACAATACTTGTTCTTTATTTTGACGAACTTGTCCTCATGTGATCCTCACTAGTAGTGATACTAAAATTTTAACCCATGTGAAATCCAACCTTAAGAAGAATTTGAAATGACAGACTTATGCCATTTGCATTATTTCATTGGCCTCCAAGTATTGCAAACCAAGAAAGGAATTTTTCTTTCCCAATCGAAGCATGCCTATGAACTTCTTCCCCGTTTCCACATGGAAGATTCTAAAATAGCCACTTCTCCCTTCTAGTCTGGAGTCAAACTTGCTGCCACTTGTACTAATCCTGAAGTCGATGCCACTTTGTATTGTCAATTAGTTGGTAGCTTCTTATATTGACTCATACCCATCCTGATCTTTCCTTTGTTATTGGTCTTGTTTCCTGGTATATGAAAACACCCCATGAAAGGCAATAGAAATCAACGAAAAGGATATTTCGGTATGTCCAGGGTACAATTTAGTTTGGGATACATTATAGTTCAGTGGGGAATCCTTTGTTGGTTGGTTTCACTAATTTAGATTGGGATGATGTCCTAATTATCAAAAGTCTATTGTAGGTTATGTTTTTAGCTTTGGTTCCAGACCTGTCACTTAGGCTTGCAAGAAATGACAGGATATTGTTCTTTCTTCAACAAAAGCAAATTATCAAGTAGTGGTTAATGCAAGTCAAGAAGAATTATGGATTCGATGAATCTTTTCAGAGTTTGGAGTCCATCAATAGTATCCGACCACCCTCTAGTGCGATAATCAAAGTGCCATCAAGCTCACCAAAGATCCAGTTCAACATCAATGCAACAAACACATTTATCTACACATGCACTTCATTAGAAAGCTCATTCATGATTGAGTTATTAAAGTTCTCTTTTTCCCTATAGAAGATCAAGTTGTAGACATTTTTCACAAATTCTCTTATAGAAGTGAAGTTTTCCAAACTTCGATCTATGTTAGGAGATTAGGAAGTTGTCATTAAAGGGGGATAAGATCTAATGCCTCATTCCTTCTCCTATTGTCTCACCTTTGTAAGTCCTGTAATCCTATTCCAATTGTTCCTAAGGGGGGATGTTAGGATATTTAGACACTTAGGAGTTAGTTAACTTCAACTTGGTCTAATATGTCTTTAGGTAAAAGTGTGTTTCTTTAGTATGCATTTGTACTTGTGCAATTCAACTGTCACGATATGTTCTAGACATAGAGTGATCCAGCAATTCATATTCTCCTAGATCTTAACAACTATATTGATATGTTTCTTAGCTCTCGATTGGTCCATGATCTCTATTTAAAGAGCATGGAGGGTCATTTGTTGATGATCGATTGCTAGAAACTCTCTTGTAAAATATTTTTCTTTTGCACTAATATATTGCCTCAAGTGGCTATGTTGGCTGGGGATGTGAATTGTTTCCATGTTCGAACGTTGTAACCATGTAAAAACATCGGTGTATTGATCTTTAATCAGGTCGTGTGAGTGGTTATTGAAAGTGTTCATCCTATGCGGGAATACCCTGTTTTGTGGAACAATTTCCTTCCTTTGATCCATATTTAGACATTCTAACTTTAACTCTGATGGGGTTAAGCTTCCAAAACCGCCTTGGTAATTATTAAGACTTGACTCTCTAACCTCCATTGCATGGGAAGTTTCAATTATGATTGCCTTAAATTCTTAAAAGACATCACAAACTATATTTCGTTGGGTGTTGAAATGGACTTTGTAAATGGTTTACCTGAAGAAATTTAAATTGAGATGGTCGCTAAGATTTGAAAGTAAAAAAATGGATTATAAACATGTTGCATTTAGACACATATCACAATTTACGCATGACTACTTGGCTAAGATGTTAATCGAAACATCACATTGTTTATTAAAACTTCTCAAAACCTTACATGGGAGTGGGGTGTGTAAAATAGAAAGAACAATAATCATATGCCCTATTGTGGCAAGGTGTCAAGAAACATCACCATCTAATGCAAACTCCACTAATGTGGACCCTAAAAACAAAGAAGAAATTCTTAAAAATAAAGCCTTCAAAATGGAAGATGCTAATATTAATACACTAGAGTATAATTCATTGATCTCCTTATCTAATATCCCTCTTAGGGTATCAACATGAAGTGTAGATAAAAAAGAGAAAAAGAAAACCAAAGATGCCCATGAAGAAAAAGAAATAGCAAAAGATGGGCCCCCAATTTTGGATGATAAACTTTTTCAAACGGAAATAAATGTTTCCCTTTGGATAAAGGGATTTGGCACACAAGGGGTGACTCACAATATAAAATAAATGTTTTCCTTCATATCAAATGGATTCGACCTCCAAGGTTGATCACCAATAAAATTAAACAAATCCTTAAAAAGGAAATCCTCCAACAGTGGAATGATGTGATTTCCTTAACAAGGAAATCCTCGAAGGGTGGAATAATATGATTTCTTAAACAAATAGACGATTTTGGGAAATTAAAAGAGTAGAGATTGAGCAAGGCATCTGAATGTGGTGTATATGCACTTTTGGTTGTCTGGTTGTATCTTCATTTATCCCACCTCGGGGAAATGTTATTGTAACCCTTTTTATTCTTTTATTTATTTTTTTTTAAAAATAAATTATAAAATATTAATAATTATTTTACATTAAATATAATAGTTATTTTCTTAATGTTTGTAATAGTTATTGTCTTAATGTTTAATTACAATTAATAAGATACAATTTTAAAAAGTAAAAAAATAATTTTATAACTTTGGGATCGTTACATACAACTTAAACTTAATATGTAATTTAATTTTATAATAATGCAATTCTAATAAATGTTTTAGCCCTTACCCTTGAGTATTCAACCTAATGCAATGTACATTATTTTTTTATGGATCAAAATGTTTCAGTCCCTTGAGTATTCAACCTAATGTAATGTATATTATTTTTTTATTGATCAAAATGTTTATGTCAAATATGAGACAACTACAACTGTTGAATGCGAGATAGAAGCATCTCACATCAAGTAGAGTATCCTTCTGCATAAGAGGTCATATTATGGGATATCTATTATGCTAAATTCACTTAGGACTTTAACTTGCTCCATTCATGTTGTGCAAGCTCTAGCACATATGCAAGCATGAGTATAAGCATGAATATGTCGTTGGAGAGACTAGAATCTTAGTGAGGGAAAGATAAGTGGCTCACTTTCACTTGTTGAGAAAATGTTGTCATTGATGTCAAAGTGGCAGTGGTGATGATGATGTGGTAGTAATGATAAGGATGTAATAATGATGATGATGATGTGGCAGCGAAAAAGGGAGATTGTTTGAGCCTAGAAGCCATGAAGCCAAGTGACTAGAAGCCATGAAGCCAAGTGAATAAGCTTTGAAGCCATGAATCCAAGTAAAGAAGCCTTGAAGCCATGAAGCCAAGTAAAGAAGCCTTTGAGTATTGAAGCCATGAAGCCAAGTGAAGAAGCCTTGAAGCCATGAAGCCAAGTGAAGAAGCCTTGAACCCATGAAGCTAAGTAAAGAAGCCTTGAAACCATGAAGCCAAGAGAACAAGCCTTGAAGACATGTTGATGAAGCCTTGAGAAGCCAACATGCAGTAGTCAAGACATGAGGACAAGTCAATGTAAAAACAAATTGAAGAAGCCCCTGAAGTAGTAATGATGTGTCTACTTGAAGAAGCCTTGAAGTGCCTTGACATAAATGTATATAACTCCAAAGTGGTCCCCTTGTGGCGTAGCTTTTAAGCACGGCCCTCATGGGATGAGATAACATGTGGTTGTTTCCACATGCCCACTTTGAGTTGTACACAAATGGAGCCCACAAGATATCCAAGATAAATATTACAAGCCTACAAATGTTCAAGATAAAGATTGCAAGATGGAGATTGTTGAAAGTATTATTTTTGGTCAATTTGGATACCCTATATTTGAGGGGATTTTTACCCTACATACCTAACTCAAATGACAATATGGTTGGAAAGATTATTTCAAGATCTTTTCAATGATATATGGAAGTCCCTCTAACTCCCTAGGAATGAGGAGATATGAATTTTTCCATTCGACAACCCAACCGGAAAATTGAAGTCCGTTTGACTAATTTTTTGGGACAAAATTACTATAAATACATGATAGAATTTCACATTTTTAGTGCAACCAACGAAGAGATCAAGTCTGAGGTGCACTCAAGGTGTTGGGGTGTTTTTATGGTGTGCAAGAGAAGTCTATGTTAGAAATAATAGGTGTGCTCTTTTAACCATAGACAATATAGCAATATTGTCACCCAACCATAAGCCAAAGCCACCCCCGAGCACCTTACCCTTGACAGGGAATAATTCTGGAAGCAAACCCTAGGCCTAATATCCAATCAAGGTAGCGTACCTCTCTCCAGGGCTAGCACACCAAGCATAAATTCCGAACCATAACCAAGAGAAAGTCCAAGCCAAAACCGAAATTTGCAAGTTGCAGCCGCTGCAACCCCTCTCCAAACTTGCACACCATTGACCTTATGTAGTTGTGAGAGGTGAGGTGACAAATGAAATGTAGCGCCCTCTTATTTATAGTCTTCCAAGTGACCTAACTGGGCCGACTTCTACTTCTGGAGGCTAATAACTCAATAATAAGTATTCTCTTGAGACGACTTGCCTCCTAGGGTTATTATCCAACGTTTTAGGGTTTCTCTTGCTTCCCCAAATACTCTATTCTTGTCAGGGTTACACGTGGAGGTTAATACCTTCTGCAACTACCATAATATAAACACTCCCTCCTAGCTAGGGAGGTATTGATGACAATGGTTTTGAGCACAAACATACCATTCAACTGTTAGCATCATGATAGCCATACATGCTATCTCATGATTAGATCACGAACACCATCATCACTATCAATATCATCTGATAGCATCAACTACATCATCTCTCGAACCCATACTCCATCTGAGTAATTAGGCGTGATGTTTAATAAGTCACTCACTCCACAAAGTGATACAAGAACTATTCTTCTAATACAGACATATGTCCTAGAAGAGTAATTGTTCCAATTGATGCTAGAAGCCATGCCATGGGCTACAAGGACTATTCTTCTAATCCAGACATATGTCCTAGAAGAATAATTGTCCTGGACCATTTTCTGCCTAGAGAATATCTATCCACCAACACACTAACTATCTATCTAGCTGGTAATCATTTACAACACTACTGATAGTCTTCATGGAAATTGGAACAATGCCATTCAATAAAACACAACTGTGTCTATCCATAGTAGTACACAACTACTATCCAGTGGTACACAACCACACCAAGTATCACACAACTACTTAATCAGTGACACATAGTTGCAACTAGTGGAACACATCCACCATAACAACATACATCTACTGTCCAGAGACATACAATCTCCAAAGAGATCATATCATTTGATATCAACCTGCATAGAAACAATATAATGATATAAAATGAGTCATCTGGGCCGCTCTTCCACTCTCATTTGTGAGATATGGAAGATAATTTTCCCTTAGAAAGTAAGACATTAGCCATGGGCTATCTGGACTATTCTTCTCAAGCACAAAAGAATAATTGTCCCTGATTTATGAGTCTGGACCATTTACCTAACTAGGCCATTCCTTTGACACTAATCATAGTGCAACCTGGAGAGAATGAGTCTGCCCTAGGGAATGCCTGTCCCTGATTGTTGAACTTGGACCATTCACCTAACTGGGCCATTCCTCCAACACTAATCAAAGTGAAACCTGGATAGAATGAATTTTCCCTAGGGAATGATTTTCCAGACCATTTCCTAATGGAAATGACTTTCCTGCACCAACCTCTAAAACAAACCATTCTTCAAAACTGCTCACAACTGTGAACTTCGAGAGAATGACTGCCCAACGAGGCTGACCATTCCACTTGACCACTACTTAGAGTGTCTGCCAATAAGAATTAATGTCCTAGACCATTCCCCCACACTGGCCACAAGGGGAATCACCATCTATGGTACATCAACAATCTATCGAACCATTTTCATTACGAAAATCACTATTCGATCTAGACCATTTTTTGAACTAGAAAATGCCTGTCCGTCAGAAATCTCAAACCACTTTTCGAACTGGAAAGGAACTACTCATTCTGGACCATTTTTTGAACTGAAAAATGTCTGTCCATAAATTAATAACACATCAGTGCTCCCTCCCAACATGGGAGTAATCTCTTCCTTTTTCAATAAGGAAGTCGTCTCCATGAGCCCCATCTTGTTTGTTAAGTATGCAAACTTTTCATCTAGGACAGAGGCTTTATCAAAATATCTGCTATATGATCATCAGTGAAGATATACTTGAGAACCACTTCTCTCTTCTGGATCTTATCACGAAGAATATAATGCTTGATCTCAATGTACTTTAGTTTGTCATGGAACACTGGTTTTCTCTGAAGGCTTTCACATAGCCTTGATCATTACAATATATCATGGTTGAAATCAATACTTTTGTTTCTTTCTAGCTCATGACATCGTGGCAAACCTCAAACTGAAACATATCCACGTAGCACTTCTTCTATCATCATGAGAGTTTGTCATGGATTAGCAATCCATCATCCCAGAATTCTGAGTAACTATTTTGATAACTATCTCTATCATAGAAGGTTTTCACCACGTTTCTGTTGTGTATGAGAGGCTCTGCACCAAGTTGTTTGAATCCATACAAGGTCTTCTTCCATCTGCATACAAGGGTTTCTTTTCTAGTATACCAAAATGAGGTTGCTCTACTTATTCAATTACTTTGTTGAGAAGAACATTGTTTACATTCATCTGATGTAAACTCCAACCCATGGATATTTCAAAAGATATAATGGCTCATGTAGAGGTATGTCTGGTTACTGGAACAATCTATCATCATAGTCTTCTCCTTCTGGGAGAATCTCTAGTTTTGAATCTCATAATGATTCCATTCATAAGTCTTTCATACATTTTTAATCATCACAACTTCCATTTCTTCTACTTGATTTCTTCTAGTGGGTTCAACCAAGCTGGTAGTCTTATGATTCTTGGTATAATAATTGGTTGTTCTTGGATTTTGTTTCTTTCTTGGAATCTTCATGTTCTTCCTCATGTCTCTCTTTAGGTCCTGGGTCCATGGGTTCTTCTATATGCCCTGAAGATTCCAACTTCTTTCTTTCATCATAGAATCATGGATGTAGATGGACAACCAGGGATACTTTAAGGCTTCTTTTCGAAGAAGACTTCTAGATTCAAACTGAACACATATTGTTTATCATGGCTGCTATTTTCGATTGGAACATGAACAAATATTGCATAATCCTTAATGGATCATATCATTTAGGATTAGCTCCCTCCTAATCCTTGCTTCATGCATGAATGCATGCTCTTCTTTTGGAATCAACTCCCTCCATCTAAGAGAGTCCACGCTTCTGTCTGCATCCTTATTGCCTTCTGCAAAGTGTCACAAGTCTTTTTCTAATTTCTTCTTGATTGCTGACTTCTTTCTGTTTTTACTTCTTCTGGGTTTCTTCAGGTTTGATTTTGATTTCGACTTATCTTGCAGTTGTTACTTATGTAATAGCTTCCACATAAATTGTTAGCAAGGATTGTCAATATACTTCATCTTTTCATGTGTATTGCTTGACTTGTAGTCATCGTGATAGCAATGCTTATCTTGTTACTCTTCCATAGGTATTGTTTCACTTGAACATCTCATCTTCTAAGAAATAGATATGAAAGATATGTACATAAACTATGTAAACATGGTATGTACAAGAACTATGAAGAATATTGTTACCTTGTGTTAGAAGAAGAAGTCAGTTTGATTCTACTTGACTTTCTTTGAGGGTTCCCTTTCTTCGGAAACTATTGCTTCGCCTGTTTCCTTCCTTTTCTTTAACTCAAGACAATGGTTCCTGTAGTGACCATACTTTCGACAGTTGAATCATTGTATCTTTGACATATCCTTTTCTTGATTTGGTTTCTTCCTTGAGCCTAACTTCTTCTTATTCTTGAAATTCTTGAACTTTGTTGTAAAAGCTTGATCATCGTATTTCTTTTGGGATTTCTCTTTTGAGTTAATCCTTGATTCTTCTTGTGCACAACAAGTCCAAAGTTCTTCAAATGTGGGATACACCTTTCTTGTGTTCATGCTTGCGGAAAATCCATCCCATGTCTTGGGAGGACCATTGAGTACTATATTTACCAGTTCCTTCTCTGAAGTGATTTCTTCAATAGCTTGTAGTTGATCTCTTAATCGAGAGATTCTCACAAGAAATGATGTTATGCTATCATCATCATTCATTTTCATGTCACAGAGCTCATTCTTCAGACTCATTACTTGTCCAATGTTTTTGACTGAGAAGAGGTTAGTTAGGGCATCATACATATTCTTAGATGAGTCAAGATGAGAGATGTAGGGTATCAAGTGGTCTTTTACAGAGTCCACTATGATACTCATGGCATTGATGTCATTTTCTTTGAACTTCTCCATAACTGTAATGTTATGAGGTTCCTTCTCTTTTCCTTCTTCAAACTGTGGTTCCACGATCTTTCCTTTCACGATATCCAACACTTTATACTTAGAAAGGAAGAGATCAATCCTTGTCTTCCATGCTCTGAATTTAGAAGCCTCTTCTCACTTGTTTTTTGACTTCATAGAGTAAGTCATGACTGCTTTGAATTGGTCAACCTTTGAATTTGACTTGGTCAACCTTTGACTTTGACCAAAAACTCAAACTTGACGTCTTAGCTTGTTGAGAGTACCAGGAGGTGCGCTAGGTTAAGGCGCACTAGGCTATCCAGAAATTAGGTCAATCTCTTCACTTAAGGTGCCTCAACAAGAGGGTTATGGTTTCGTTGCTACAACAAAAACTGACTGCAACTACAACTGTAACTGAGCAAAATCCTCCCAATCTATCTTCCAACGATTAGACTCTCTGAAGATAATGTGGGCCCATAACCTGTTAGAAATAATAGGTGTGCTCGTTTAACCATAAACAATATAGCAATATTGTCACCCAACCATAGGCTGAAGCCACCCCCGAGCACCTTACCCTTGACAGAGAATAATTTTGGAAGCAAACACTTGGCCTAATAGCCAATCAAGGTAGCGTATCTCTCTCCAGGGCTATCACACCAAGCAAAAAGTCCAAACCATAACCAAGAGAAAGTCCAAGCCAAAACCAAAATTTTCTAGTTGCAGTAGCTTCGGCTGCAACTCCTCTCCAAAGTTGCGCACCACTAGCCTTATGCAGTTGTGATAGGTGAGGTGACAAATGAAATCTAGAGCCCTCTTATTTATACTCTTCCAAGTGACCTAACTGGGCCGACTTCTACTTCTGGAGGCTAATAACTCAATAATAAATATTCTCTTGAGCTGACTTGCCTCCTAGGGTTATTATCCAACGTTTTAGGGTTTCTCTTGCTTCTCAGAATATTCTATTATTGTCAGGGTTACACGTGGAGGTTAATACCTCCCACAACTACCATAGTATCAACAGTCTAAGGGATTCTCTTAAGGTCTTTCTTATTCTCAAGGGATGATGTGAGGTTGTGATGCTACCATATGCTCTGCCATGAAGTTGTGATGTTGTCGTAAGGTTGTGATGATGTCGTATGCTCTGCTATGAAGTTGTGATGTTGTTGTGAGGTTGTAAGGATTCTATATGCTCTGCCATGAAGTTGTGATGTTGTCGTGAGGTTGTGAGGCTTCCATATGCTCTGCTATGAAGTTGTGATGTTGTCGTGATGTTTCCGCGAGGTTTTGATACTTCCATATTCTCTACTATGAAGTTGTGATGTTGTCGTTATTGGATGTTGCCAATAGTGGACGTTGTCGGGAATGGATGTTACCATCAGTGGATGTTGCCATCAATGATTATATTATAAAAATGATGCTATGAGTCTTGCTAGGGTTTGAAGGATTGTCTACGGAATGAAGCATGTAGGTGAAGTTAGAAGTACTTTGTGTGTGAAGATATTGGATTAGTGATATCTTATTGAGTTGGTGCTCAGTTGAGAAGATTGGTGTTTTCATTTAGAAGGTTAGTGCCTGTGTTTTAGGGAGTAGGTGCTTCCTTCTAGTTGGAGCTGGTAAAGCCAGGGGGTTGGTGCCTCCTTTCAGTTAGTGTTGGTAAATCATGGAGTTAGAGCTTCCTTTAGGTTGGTGCTTATAAATCACGGGGTTGGCACCTCCTTCCATTTGGTTCTACAAAATCTTGGAAGTTGGTGATTCATATGAATGCAATCTTAACATGATATAACAAAAGCATTATGTGGTTTTCTCCCATTTGGGTTTCCATGTAAAAATCATTGTGTTATGTGTATGGTTTTTTGTGATGATGAATGACATTGTTAATGGTTAATGTTTACATGATGTGCTTGTTGAGGAAAATATATGAGTTATCTTACTCAATCATTTTTGTATCCTGCTGTTGATGGGTCCTAAGTCCCTTGATTCAACAACAGGAACCAAACCTGCTACCGAGGCCCAATTAGACTCTGCGGTGTTTAATAGTGCAATGGTTCTCCAGATCTTGCGATCCAACCAGTTTATCGATGGACTTTATGTTTTCTTGTGAAGGCTCTTCCTTCAGTTCAGATTATCTCTTTTTTGTATTTTCTCTTGGGTGGGACCGATATGAGATGTAAGTTGGTATAAACCAACTTGGCAACAAAATAGAATTAATCTTAACTACAGGGGAAGAGGCTGAACTTGGGATAACCCGTTGCTCAAGAATGTAGACAAAAATTTTACACCACAAACCTAGTACTAATACATTAACCATGTGAACATCCAATTACTGTCTGAGAAACTAATTACCAGAAAGAAAACACTTATGCGATAAGACAATGGCAAGCAAAATAATTCACGTACTTAATCATCCATCACATAATAACACCATGATTCATATTCATCATTAAAGTAAAGAACAACAAAATATTGAACCAGATAACTTGACAATAGATTAAATATCTCTTACTCATTACAACATCATTCATGAAACAAGATAGGAAATAGTTCTTCTCCACGTCCAATCACATGCATTTGATGAAAATAACTCTGTCTTTGGTCCAGAAGGACTTCTCAATTCAAAGGGAGCTTCAAAATAATTCTTAACAATCAGAAAGAAAGAGTTCTTGTAGCAACCATCGACCCTTAACCAATTGATCAATGTTCTTACTTATAACATAAAATTCAACTGAAAATAACGACCAAGTGTAGTTTGAACAAAACAAAATTCGCCACGTGGTGTCCTCTTCTAACAGTTTCTTTAACAGTCAACTTGCGATATCACTTGAAAGGGTGACTTTCCTCATACTCCGACCAACTGATAAACAACTCCTCGCAAGTTTGGGCCCATGGAAATCTGTGCTGCTCCATCGGAGCCACGTAAATTCCTCTGACCTCCAGCGCATGCACTCGGTACTTCACTAGACTGGTGTTTAACTGTTGTAGCACAGTCTGAGGTCTAATCAAATGTTACATAAATCGTTGCACTTTCCCTGGCGCTGTGTCGGTCACTGTCGCTAGTTCTTCGGTCCACACTAAATCTTGCTTGGTATGCGATTCGACTATGTCGCATAAGTTGATGAAGTTCTTGGGGCTGCCGAAATCGGGGAGTCTGATATCCTTCATCACTTTGTTGATTTTTCAGACTTGGTTTCTCCCGGATTCCTCGGTGAAGTCACAGAGCCAAGGTTGATCAGTAGTCAGAGATATATTTCCTGCACTCGGGATTAAAATCATTTTAGAAATTGCTTACAAGAAAATACTCGACAAAATATATGAAAAATGTAAGCCGGAAGAAAAACAAACTAATGCATACCTATAAATCTCGCTAAGCATGGTTGTTTGATACTTACGTGATCTCTGCAACCTTTCGGATTACCTGTACCGTCTTTGTTGGCGCTGCCATTTTCTTCAGTTGGGGTGTGTTACATCCGTGTGCCACAACATGGTAGATCGGGTACGAAAAACATGAGAGTCAAAGTAGGGAAAGGATGTCAGAGCCGAATATGTGCAAAAAGTACGAGTAAGTTCCCAAAGTATCGAATACTGTTATAAGTGAAGTCGTTAAATGCTTCCGATCGAGGCAGATTGCTCTCATAGGAGTTACATTAGCAAGTGCATCACCCATCATCAGCTCATTATGGAGGCTAGGGGGATAGAAAGGAATCGAGATGATCGTACCGCACATCCTCCACAATTCCTATCGGATGCATCTCGTATGCCTTGGGTCATACCCGTCGCACAGATGTGGCACAATAATTCTTTGAAATGTCCTGTCACAAGGCATTTAGTGTCCCCTAGCACGTTTCGGCTCGCTGCCCCTCTCCGTTATAAATTCTAGATGTTCTGTAAGAGTTCTATTCATTTCGTTGAGCTTATGCACCAGTGGAGACTCGTCTTGTGAGCCCAATTCGATCAATCTCCGTGTTTTGGTCTTTTGTCTAGTCACAGATGTGTAAGCAAATACATTGTCGCGCCATGGGATCTCCTCAAAATGCGAGGCGGGGTCTGCAAGGCAATCAGAGTGACGGGCTTGAGCCCCAACATGCCTGGGACTCGTTCTTATCGGCATCGGGTATTCCTGAGGTTCCAAAGGAAAGTTGTGACCTTCACACGGAAGCTATAGTGTCGCTCTGTGCGGATACCGAAGTGGAAGAAACTACACCAGAATGATGCAGGTTGGAGAACATGCTCCCTCTGCAGCAAATACGCAGAGGAGAGGGAGGCCTCAAAAAAACAAGGAAGCTAGGGAACACCAAACACGGTCGAATCGTGTGCATGGTCAACTACCGAAGAGTCCTTAATGCACGCTATCTGGATCAAACTGGTCAAAACTGCAAGTCGGGGAAGCGGGAGCAGAACAAGAAGGATGGAAACCTGGGGTTCTAACATTCGAGATCCTAACCATCAGTTGGAACAAGCACAACTTTCCATAGATGAACTTCACCAGGAGAATAGAGAGTGATGATGACAGTTGGCGACAAAGAACCCTGAGGTGTCATCACCGCAAGGTCGTGAAGGTAATGTAACCTGGCTTAAAAGACAGCTTCAGGAAGCACAAGATATGATCGTGCAGCTATGCAAAACTCAAAGGGTATCGAAAGAACAGAACATGAAAACACCACAAGGAGCGCGGAGCAGCCCGAGAGAAAATCCGCGCGCAGAAGAGATATGAATGGCAGACACTGTTTTGTTTTCTCAGACGTGACACATAATTTTGATAAATTTCCCTGTTTGTTGTGAAAATTTTCACGTTCTCAATGTGATCGGGTCGGTTGGCCAAAAGGTGTTGGTAGTGTTTACTGTATGTAACCTGAACACGACGAGAATCTTAATATATAAAACTTCGAAATTTTGCCGAAAGGATTCTAGTCATAGCAATTGAATGCATCGTTTCCCTCTTTGTGCGTAAAACTACTGTGATATTGTCTCAGGTTCTTGTAAATTAGCCTTGATTTTATAGTTAGCATAGCTCTAAGTTTCTTTGTATTTTAGTTGATATTTTCCTAACAAAAACTCCTGACACCGATTGATGCTGATGTGGCGTCACTGACTCAGGACTCAATAAATAAAACCTGGAAATCGTGGGTAATGACAGGACTTGGAACTTTGTTTAAGTCGAACACACTAAACTGAGCTTAACATTGCGACTATCGATGTCGAGTGAGTATCGGGGATCGAACTTCGGAAATAAAACTAACGCGCAGTTTCTTCATGGGTTATCGTCCTTTGAATATCTCGATACCGAAAACGTTTCGGAAGTCGATGATTATTATTTCATTTTCGTTCAACGCTTATTCTTTTAACCTTTCGTTGATGCTGAAGGAATCGATCAACGACGATATCCTTGGTGAAGTTCATTTGCGAAAGAAAACGTCCGTTCGCCGACGCCGATGAGGATTGGCGGTCGACGACTACGGTGTTCCCAAGTGATTTTCTTCCTCTTATAATTCTTTCCGATGCTGAGTTTGTGAGCGCGTTGGGAAAAGTTTTGGTTGTCGATTCTTTAGTTCTTTAAGTTATAGATTTCTCGCATGTTTAAGAAAAATTTAGAAACTAAAATGAAAAACAAAGTGATAAGCACATGCAAAATTTTCATACTAAGGTCGAATACAGACAATGCAAAGATCAAGTGGTAACCAAAAAGTAAAAATTTGAGATAGGCTTTTTAGGGTGTGTTGAGTGCTCAACAAATGGTGAGTTACAGGGTGAAAGTAGAATCTCTGTTGTTCCTCCATGCTCGGCTGATACACACGATGGTGGAGAACCTTACTGGTTTTAAATCAGAGCCTCTTTTACCCTTGCAATTTGAAATTCTCTAGCTAATTCTTCCGGGTCTGCCTGTGGGGTTTTAAACCTTTATTCCCCCTTTGTTTCCTATAATCCTGACTCATGACCCCTTTTACAGAAGTCTAGTAAAGAATTCACTGGCATGGAGCCTTTGGTTACCTCTACCCACTTACTTCGGTGTCTCTCCGCTGCCAGCGAGCGTCCATAGCCCCGATGGAGATATCTACATACCCTTTCCTATTGTTCACTCTTTTGATAATATCAACTTTATTTCGACATGATGCCCCGAGCGAGTGGGAGAGGATGACGTCTGTTTATTTTGAAAAGTGAGATGGTCCAGGTGAATCCTTTGCCAGCTTTTTGTTCGGGGTTCATGTAGTCCTTTCCAGCTTTCCTTGTTTCCCTTAAGGTCTTACTAGGCTACTAAGTAGACACTTCAAACATTTATCCAAAGTTGTTCATTTGCATTGGTTAGATAGAGGACCCCTCAAAGCAACCACAAGATCCTTAATGCTTCTTGTGTTGTATGTGAGCGATGAGTTCATAACAGAGTTCGCTATGTCACATGACTTAAGGTCAACCATTGTCTTGCTAACACATCTTTCAAAAGCGCAAAAATCCAGAAAGCAAAAGAGAGCAAAAATGTATTTCACAATCATGAAAACACTAAAATATTTTTTATTTTTATTATTATTGGAAATATTGTTTGAGGGCTTGGCCATTTACTGGGAGGGCGTCAGGTTCCCCCCTTAGATTCTGCAACCGATAAATGCCTTCCCCAATCTTCTCAGCCATGTGGAAAGGGCCAAGCCATAGATTCTGAAACTTAGAATGCTTCCCTTTTGGCTCATTTGCTCTGTCCCATTTTAGGACTAAGTCTCCTACTTCAAAATTTTTCTCTTTAGCCTTATTCTTATCGAACCATCTTTTCACTATCTGTTGGTGAGATAGAAACTTTGAATTAGCCTTTTCTCTCTCTTCTTCTAGCATGAGCAGAGTATCAATTCTTTCTTGTATGACCGATGAGGGTTACCCGTTGGAATCTTGGGCTAGTTGAAGAGATGGAAGATAAATCCCATTTGGGAGAATGGCTTCCTATCTGTAAACCAGTAAGTACGAGGAATTTATTATAGCTTCATTGGGTGTGACCCTATCGACCCATAGAGCATTATGGAGTATATTATGACAATTCCTTTGGTTATCTGCAATCGTCTTTTTTAATATTATCACTAGGTTCTTGTTGGTTGATTCTGCCACCCCGTTTCCCCGTGGATAATAATTTATAGAGTATCTAGTTATGATTCCTTTGTCTAGAGAAACTCTGTCAATAGAGTGGAAGAAAAATAATCTGCATTATCAAAAACTAGAAAAGAAGGGACACCAAACCTTGTGATCAATTGTTGTTCTATGAATTTGATCACGAAATTCTCGTTTACATGAGTAAAAGGGATGGCCTCTTCCCACTTTGTGAAATAATCAGTGGCAGTAAGTATGTACTTGTGTTGTTTCGAGGAACTAGGTGTAATTTCTCCTATGATATCCAACACCCATTGCTCAAAAGGCCTAGAGACAGTCACTGGTTGGAGTGGGATTACTGCTCTCTTCTCTCTCCCAGCGCTTATTTGACAAGTTTTACAGTTCCTAGCATAGTTGTGAGCATCTTTGAACAAGGTGGGCCAAAAATAACCAGCTCTCAGTATCTTATGAGCAGTGGTGTTTCCTGCGAAATGTCCACCGACAGGGCCATCATGGAGCTCCTTCAGAAATTTGTCTGCGTCTTCACGTTTGAGACATCTTAAGAGTACCCCATCATAATTAATCCAAAAGAGTATCGAATTTATGAGGCGATATTGTGAAAAATTTAACCTGGAGCTCTCCTTTCTCTCAGATTGAGATTTTCTGGACAAGTTCCATGGTGTAGGAGATAAATCAAATTCTCATACCAAGACTCTGTCCCTAGGGAAATGTATGAAGCTTCACCACACCATAATGCCATTTCATTCTCCCATCCAGAATCTTAATTTACTTGGTACTGGGCTTCAACTGTGAGTTTTCACAACCCTTTCCCTTTGTTGGCACCAGGTCGAAGTGGAAAGAAGGATGATCGTGGGAAAGAAAGCATGTAGAAACTGAAGTAACAGCTGGAGGAAGAACAACACACGCACATGCAAGAAAGCCTGCACAAGGAAAGCGACAATTGGAGGAAGAACAACACGCGCGCATGGGAGAAAGACCTAACGTTGGTAGGGTTAGGGTTTTGGTAATACATTGTAAATGGCTTAAGAGCCCGATATACAAAAATATAGATACGCAGGTATCAGATAGAGGTTGGTTCACTTTTCTATTAGTTCGGCTTTTGTAATACTCCATCATAATATGTACAAGTTGATGTGTTATGCAATACTGTTATGAATCATTTTTGTAAGCTGTTGAGCTAAGCACAGAGGAGAGAAGGAAGATCTGAGGATTAGATCGCACGCTGTGGAGCCTGGTGCGATCTAGTTTGCCTCATACAGATCTTACCCATCTAAGGAGAATTGTATGTGCACGACGCTGGAGATGAATAACTACCATAATACAAGAGCCAAGAGCCAAATCTTTGTGGACGTAGCCCAGGAGGGGGTGAACCACAATAATATCTGTGTAATGTGATGAATGCATGTACATCTTTGTTTTCTTTCAGGAGTTAGTTGTTATGCTTAATGAATGAGTTAATACATTGTTATGGAATACAATTGTGCTGTTCGGGAAATCAACTGTGAAAAATAAATGCGCACCCATGAGTAATAGTAGATTACAATCACAATTTGTAGTGTATGACTCTGAATAACAAACCCCTATCTCATACTCAATCCTAGGCTGTAAACACCTGAGTCTTACAACCACCCATTTAAAGCTATCTCGGGTGAGATTGCGCAGTGCACTCAATGTACTATGTTTCCTTCTGGTTTACCAGGAGGGCTGATAGTTTTAGAGGCTTTGTTGGAAACCTGAAAGACATGAACCCTGGGTCAATAGCTCAGAGGGTAAAGGAAAGTAGTAACCAACAAATGGTTCTGTTGTCGTGTTAATATGAATAAGAGAGGAGTGAGTAGATGAGACAGATTGAACGAGAAAAGAACGAGCGAAACAAGAAGAGCAATGAGCCACTAGAAGGGAATGTTAAGACCTTGGAACCCCACGAAAGCAGAAATCGAAGGCTGGTTGAGAACCAGAGAGATAGAGTTTGCAGATAAAGACAATAGAAACCCTAGAATCATACCTCACAAAAATTTGGATAAATATGTGTTTACTGATTTACACGAAGTCTTTTTCTGTGATTTTCCGCATCTACTACAGGAGTGGATACTAAGGTTGAAGGATAACCACGCAAAGAACCAGATTCGACAACTAGATTGGACTCCGATACAGATTGAGAAGTTATAGCAGGTGAACAACAAATTCACCTGCGCAGTAGACTTTTGGCTTGACAATATTGTGGCAGGTTTCATCATAGAATTTGCAGTTGACACAACGAAGTCATATAGCGCAACAGAGAAAGAATTTCTACGTGGACTGCGAGGAAGGTACATTCAATCCTTTTATACTTCTATTAAGATACTGCTATATAAAAAAGGTGTAATGACAATGGAATCAGACAGCTAAACTTCCCTGCGTGCATGGGGGAAGGGGGGAAACACTGACATAGAGAGGATAAATGGAAGGAGGTAAGGATAAAGGCAAGAAGGAGGAGGAACCCTTGGACCCGATCATGATGGATGACGACCAACTCAAGTGGATCTTGGCGTCATCAGGAATGGTGCGTAGCGGACTACCCTACCAATAGAAGGTGAATACCAAGAAGAGAGCCATAGTTGCAAGGGAAGGCTTGGAGAGAAATGAGGAAGAGGTAGAGGATATATGGGTTGTGGAGCAGATTGAGAAAATCCCGTGCGCAACATACGAGAGGAAGACGAGAGGTCTAAGAATCAGAGGAGAAGGTGGCCATCCTATCCATATTAATGTTAGTGTGGAACCCATAAACCCATGTGTGACTAATACACCAAAGAGAACACCACCGTTTAGACAATCAAAGATCGGAGGAAGTCCAACAGCAAGAAGTACATCTACACAAGGAGCAACAACTGGAGGAGCTAGTTCAGACAACACTAGTTAAGTATCTACACCGCATGGAGGAGGTAGTAGTTCAATATTCAGAATGGCAGGACACAATCCCACTATTAGATTACCAGAATTTCGAGGGGAAGCAACAAAAGACCCCGAGAAGCATTTGTTCATTTGTGCAAAGATCTGGGAAGCAAAGCAAATCACTGATGAAGATACCAAACTCGCACAACTAGCGATTACGCTAAGAGATCGTGCACTAGACTGGTACATGAGTCTAGACACAAACAATTCCCGTGGGACGACAAGGACACTGGCCGACATTAAGAAATTATTGATAAATGAGAGGATCAGTACATGAACGAGATGATCGAGATAAGATAGAAACCATGAGAGTTTGTATGGGAGATTGACCAGAGATTCAAACAACTAAAGGGAAAACTAAAATACATTATGACTGAGATGCAACATTGACACCTGTTTGTCAATTCACTACTCCCACACTTAAAATATCCCTTACAATAACAAAAGTTTCAGACGCAGGTAGAGGCTTTGCAGGAAACCTTGCAACTGGAAGAGAACCAATACCAACAGACGGATCCGACTATTGAAGAGCTAAATGAGGATTTGAATAACTTAACATTTCAGTTGAACTAGAATAAGAACAATGGCAAACGAGATGTAGTTTGGTGCACCACATGCAGGACGAAAGGACACCACAAAAATGAATTCCCAACATTAACGCAGAATATGGAAATCGGTATGCCAAATCCGCTACCACAGGGAGGATTATGGTGCGAAATATGCAATAAACTGGGTCACGACCCTTATCATTGCACGATGATGCAGAAATACTAGACAATTCCAAAGAATTTGTATTTCACCTTCTGCAAATCAATGGGCCATGATGATAAAGATTGTAGAACTATGGAGATGATGCAGGAGAGAACATCAGATGCATAAAGGGTACAGGCTGAAATGATGACTGGGCAAGCAGCGCCACAGTTCAATCAGGCCCCAGCCCTATACAACACTGCACAACAACCATACAATAATGTGCAGCCGCAGTACAACCTGACACAACCCCAGTACAATACTGCATAGTACAATCAAGCACCACAATATAACATGCCGAGAGGTGATCGAGCAGGCTACCGAGGAGGAGGACAAGCCAGAGGAGGTTTCAGACATGGTAGAGGACTAGTCACATGTCAGAATTGTTAGCAACCGAGACATTATGCACAGGAATGTCCACTTCCACTAGAAACTTGTATGTATTGCCACGCATTAAACCACGATACAAAGGAATGTCTGACACTACTAGTAAAGATTCAGGAAAAGAGGAACTAGAACAATTAGAATGTTCAATGGATTTCAGCCGAAGTAAGGGATGACAGATGAAACATCAACATAGTCACTCGTGGAGGAACAAAAATAGGCACTAATGCAGTTCGACAGGAATCAACACAGAACCAATGGGTAAAGAAGAACACTGAACCAAGAGAGCAGTTCGACGCGCCAAAAGAAAAGGAGACCTTTAAGGAAGCCATACACGAATTTCTGAAGGAGGACACAATGTCGAATTCAACTGTGCAACCATTCAAGGAAGCCCTAGAATATGAAATGCCGCCTTCACTGGATCATACCAACGGAATGCAACCCATGGGACAAGTAAGTACAATCAAAGCCTTTTTGCAATCATGTGTAAAAGTATTAAGTGATCCTTCATCTGTGAAAATATTGCAAAACATACTAGATAAATGTAGTAGCGAGACGAAAGAAAAGCTAGAACCAAAAACCGTCAATCACCTACACACAAGAAGAAGAACAAGTAGGGAATTTAGACTAAATGCTAACATTGGGGATTTCAATATGGGAGACATTATACTAGACCTAGGATCTGAAGTGAATGTGCTACCAAAGATGACATGGAAATGCATGGGAGAACCAACATTGGGATACTCAACCGTTCATTTAAAACTATCAAATCAGCATGGAGTCCTACCAATAGGTAGAATGAAAGGAGTGACAATAGATCTGTATGGAGTGCGCACTAAAGCAGATTTTGAAGTCATTGAAATAGTAGACGACACAACACCTTACACAACATTGCTTGGCCTGGATTGGGCATTTGAAAACCAAGCCATAATCAATTTGAAAACCATGAAAATGACATTTGAGTTTGGAGAATACAGGGTCATAGCATCACTAGATCCATCGGAAGGGGAGAGGTTCGTAGAACCCACTTGCATGGACTTAGAGGAGATCAACTAGTTGTACAGGACAATTGTGCGCGGTGAGGATTATGTAAACCCAACTGCAGACGGGGTACTTAGTTGGTAGAGCATTACTTCATGTGCAATAGACTCAGACATCGGGTTAGAAAACTGGCAGCAAAGACTACACGAAGTATCCACATGAAGATGTGCAAGAATAGACCATGAAGTAAGATGGGTAGGCATAGAAATCAGAGAACCACCCAGTTTCCATGGACTAAATGATTTGGAAACATTCTTGACATAATATGAAGACGAAGTATTAGAAAACCAGTGACTGTTAGCACTTGACTTAGCACTCAAGGACACACCCGCAAGATGGTGGGGCACACATAAAGAGACCATCACATACTGGTATCAATGTAAGCGACTACTGCGCATAAGGTTTGGCACAGAACAAGAATACAACAAACAATAGAAATACAAAGGACAAGAGGCACCAACGAAACACTTGGCGAAGTGAAAAATGTTGTGGAAAATGACACCACCGGAGGAATGACCTCATCACTTCATACATACTTTAGAGGGCATACCGACGAACTGGTATACAAACCAGGAATTGCGCAAAGGAACTACAACATGGAGGATATTGCAACAGAACTTCACAATCACTTTCTCATTCGAGCATGAGAACCCCAACATAGATGCAACCCTCAAACAAATCAAAGGAGTAATATTAATCAAAGAACCGAAAATAGAATTTATCACAGAAGAGAAAAAATAGAATAAAAAAATAGTCAAGGAATTACTGTCATGTTACCATGTATAGGAGGAAGCACTAGATGAAGATGATCCATGCAATATTCAGATTGAAGAAGTAGAAGGCAAAAGAGACGTGGAAGGACCACCCATAGAATCAGAAGTCATTTCCGCGTAGATCAAGGTAAAGAAATTTAACATTGAGACAACTGAGCAGCCCAAAATGCCCAGCACTGGAGACTACTGGGATGAGCAGACAGTATAAAGCGTCACCGAGTTGTTGCGCGAATATAACGACCTTTTTCCCATAACATTTATGGAGATGAAGGGTATAGTTGGAGTATTAGAAGAGATGAAGATACCACTCATACCTGAAGAAAGGCCTATTAGACATCGACCCTACAGACTGAACCCCATATATAAACAAAAAGTTAAAGATGAGATCGACAGGATGCTCAAAGTCGGCATCATCAAACCAGTTGAGGAATCAGAATGGATAAGCTCGATGGTAGTATAGGACAAGAAACAAGGTAGAGGGATCAGGATATGCGTCGACTTATGGATGTTGAATGATGCATGCCTACACGACCCATTCCTTACACCGTTCACAGATGAAGTGTTAGAGAATGTGGGGGGACATGAAACTTACTCATGCACTGATGGATTCTCAGGCTACCATGAAATTAAGATAGCACAGGAGGACAGACACAAGACCATGTTTGCGACAGAATGGGGATCTTATCAGTACACAATCATGTCGTTTGGACTAAAGAATGCACCTGCAATATTCTCCACAGTGGTCATTTTAGCATTTATGGAATTCATCCATCAGTTTCTAGAAGTATACCGGGATGTCTGGACAATTTATAGTCTGTTGAAAAACCATGTGGAAGTTTTACGACTGATTTTAGAGAGATGTAGACAATGCCATATATCACTGAATATCAAGAAATGCATATTTGGAACACCGTTTGGGATACTATTGGGCCATATAGAATGCAAATAAGGCTTCTTAGTGGATGTAGCCAAGATCACAGTCATTGTTAACTTACCAACACCAAAAACACTCCGTTAGCTAAGAGTAATGTTAGGGCACACATGATACTACAGGAAATTCATCAAAGGGTATGCACAGATCACAACACCACTGGAAAAATTGTTAAGGAAGGATACAAAGTATCAATGGAATAACGACTGTCAACACGGTCTGGATAACCTAAAGGAAAAGATGGTTACTGCCCCGATATTAGTATTTCCAGATTGGGAAAAGACATTCCATGTGCATGTAGATGCATCAATGATAGCACTGGGAGCTATCTTAGCGTAGCTAGGAGCAGGAGACTTAGATCACCTGATAACATTCGCAAGTAGAAAGTTATCAGAATCAGAACAAAATTATAACACGACAAAAAGAGAAGGCCTAGCCATGGTCTATGCACTGCAGAAGTTCAGACATTACCTACTGGGAAAACACTTTAAGATGTTTACAGATCACTCAGTGCTGAAAAACCTAGTCAACAAGCTAGTGTTGGGGGGGAGAATCTGTCGATGGTTACTTCTATTTCAAGAATTTGATTTTGAAGTAATAATTAAACCAGGAAAACTGATGCAGGACCTGACCACATGTCCAAGGTCACAAATGGAGAAGAACCTACAAATTTAGAAGAAAAATTTCCGGATGCACAGTTACTCTCAGTACAGATTGTTGATGACTACTTCGCAGTGATCATCCAGTACTTGAGCACAGGTATTGCGTCGCGATAATATACCACCGTGCAAAAGAAGAACTTGGTAGTCCACATAGCATACTCTCAACTAATCGCATGACACCTATACAAGATGGGCGCAGAAAACATCTTGCAAAGGTACGTGTTAGAGCATGAATGACCAAGAATTTTAGCAGAAGCCCACGAGGGAATCGCAGGAGGGCATTATGCAGGAAAATCTACCGCGCAGAAGGTATTACGCATAGGACTATGGTGGCCAACAATTCACAGGGACTCAAACGAGTACTGTCAGAGATGCGATGTCTGTCAAAGGGTAGGCAAACCTAATAGAAGGGACGAGATGCCACTACGACCACAGGTAACATTACAGGCATTTGAAAAATTGGCAGTAGACTTTGTGGGACCAATTAACCCACTAGCCAAAAGGACAGGGGTAAGATAAATTATCACCACAACAAAATACCTAACAAGATGGGCGAAATCCGCTCCAGTAAAATATTGCAGCGCAGAGACAACTACACACTTCTTTTTTGAACAAGTAATCACTAGATTTGAGTGCCCAAGAGTTTTGATGAGCTACCAAGGCACACAATTCATAAACAACACCATCTACACGATGACTAAAGAGTTTGAAGTTCATCACCAAAAGAGCACATCGTATCATCCACAGGCGAATGGCACAGTAGAAGCCTTCAAAAAAATTCTGGAGAATGCACCGACAAAGATCTGTAACGTCAATAGAGACGACTGGGACCTCAAAGTACTAGTAGTATTATGGGCGTATCAAACTACATGCAAAAATTTGACAGGGCACACACCATTCAATCTAGTCTATGGACAAGAAGCAATAGTGCCATTAGAATTTTTAGTACCCACCTTACGCGAAGCAACTATAACACAAACGACATAACGAGGCACAATATAGGAAAGACTGAATCAATTATTGTCAATGGAGGAAGACTGAATCTTCACAGGATTCCATCAACAAGTGAAGAAAGCAAGAGACAAAGCTTGGCACGATCGACATATCAAGAAGAAAACATTCATGGAAGGAGATCTAATATTGCTCTACGACAACAAGTCATTTAAGCACCCGAGGAAGCTTAGAATGCATTGGCTAGGACCATACGAGGTAAAATCTGTCACAAATGTAGGAGATGTACAGTTACAAGATTTAGCAAGTGCAGACCTCAGAGGAATGATCAATGGGAACCGACTGAATCTGTATAAGGAAAGTCGACCACCCACTGCGCAGTAAAAATAAAAATAAAAATAAATAAATAAATAAAAAAGAGAACACAAAGGAAACATGACTAAAAACCGTGCATCATGCCAGAGATAGAAAGACCATATGACGCTCGAAACACAAATTCGATAAAGGCGTGAACAATGGTTATATACAAAGGGAAAACAAGCGGGAAACAAAAAGTCGGAAAAAGCAGGACGACAAGACATGACTGAGCGGAATTAAAGCATGCCAAGGAATGATGGGACATCACATTAAACATGCCAATGAGAGGTGGCAAAGAAAGCATAATGGCAAGTACGAAACTGACACAGATGCATTGAACCCATAGTTATGATGCATTAAACGCATAATGGAGGAAGCATTCTTGACAAGCTTCATGACAACCCATACAACACACGAGCAGTGATGGGAGCAACTAGTCTATTTGTGAAAGGAAAACAAAGAGAGAGTAATAGCAGCCAGAATGAACAGAGCGAGACCACTGAGCTCACTGAAGTTATTCGAACTCAACAAACGTTCAAAAGTCACCACTATGGCACCACCAAAGCCAACAGAAGCAAGCCAGATAGCCAGACCAACCAGGGTTCAAACTAAGTCACGAGGACCGCTGGAAGAGAACAAACAACAGCAGTTGGAGATCATCGACATCGACGAAATCCCATCCCCAGAGACAATACTGGTGAACTCTACACTGATACTGGAAGAGATTCAACAACCACAAGCAAAGGCCATGAAAGTGGATACGCCAGCAGTGACGCAGAAGCCTCAGAACGAGGAAGTGGAAACCCAATAGGATGTGCAACCAGAAATCACCGAAGCAGCCTTGGAAGTTAATGAAATGACACAAAATCTGGAAGCAACAATGCAACCAGATGAGTCACAAACGACCATCTCAGGTCAACGAGCAGAGGAGACTACTGCAAATGCCTCGGCTTGGCCAGAATGGATGACGGGGGAACAACCGAAAGTTGTTGGAACTTTGAACTAGCCACTGCAGCAGGAAGACAAAGTTCAGATACCAAGCTCACCCCGCAAGAAACTTGCAGCAAAAATTGTTCTACCACACATACCAGCTGGAGTATAGGTAGAATCAGAGCTACTGGGTCACGTCTGTAATCTCAAATATTCAGACCATGACGTATCAGATGAAATGAAGTTCCTGAAACTTGCGCAGAGGGTCTTTATGCATACCATAGGCATAACCTGCCTTGGAGAAATGATCAACCAACCACACCAATGGGTAGCTGGGCTGGACAAAACATGAATCTTAGGTTTGCTGAAGCTACCACATTTTGGCAGAGGCCATTACGTGACAACATGCATCAAGCAATTGTTAGCAGTCACACATGGAGGGCACATATGGTTGGACAAACCCGTCCCAATAACTGTTGACCTTATCGCACAAATCACAGGGTTACCAACCTAGGGTATGGATCCCGCATTGATTCTGGACAAAAAATCCAAGGAGAAAGTGTTGGAAGAGGAAATGAAGAAGAAATATGGCACCGCCAGGGGAACGAGGGGCATCATGATCAAACGAATCAACAACACAGCTACACATTTGGGCACAAAGATCTTAGCTTGCAAATTACTTAGAAAATGCCGCAAAGATGAAGTACCAGTAGGAGACATTGCAGTTGCATCTCAGTGTGCACAAGGCACCTCTAAGAGCTGGGTGCCATATATATTGAACTTATTTCAAGAGGACTGCAAGGATGCACAAGACCTAGGCACAAATTTTCATTACTCATGGTTGATCACCCTAATAGCCTTCATGGGATGGCAAGAACCAGGGTATGTAATTTTTTGTACAAGACCACAGCCAACGGGAGCAAGATACATATTACTGAGATCCAGACCACAGGCCAGGCATAAGAGGGAGAATAGAATCAACTGATCATGGAGAATAACACCAAAGGCTGTCACGCAATATGCAGACATCGCCAAATTCCGGGCCACATGACAAACAATGTGGACACAACGAAAGTAGGATCCAGATAAATAGTGGCTACAGATGTGCTACTGCATAATAGAGGGTGATATCGACATGGTCATCAACAAATGGATTGATGAATGGAGGATCCCAACCATTACCCGGGAAGTACCGGAAAGAACAACAGAAGGAGAGGCAGTGCAGGCGGAAACATAGCCTCTGGAAATCCCAATGCCCAAGAAACCAAGGATGGGCCAAACCAAGCCAACTCAGGTAGACGAAGGGTCAAAGTGGACTGGGATCCAGAAAGGGAAGAAAGAGACTACACAGCTGACCAACAGACAACAGAAACAAGCCGAGGGAGCACAGGAGACCACCCCAAACCCCATCACACAAGAACCAGGGGGAAATAAGAGACTAGCCATGAAGGCAGGAGGCACGCGTAAGAAATCAAAGGTGCAACGAGCATTTCTAGACTATACAATCGTGAAGAATGACGGGGAAATGATCGCCAGAATGGTCCAAGATTGCCTAATAGAATATTTTGATCATGTAGGACATCACAGGGATAAATTGCAAAAAGAGCTGGCAGAAATGGGACAGTTCCTCAAGAAATTTGGGGAAGCACAGACAAAAAACAATAGCAGAGCCATAGAGCCATCGAAAATACAGACCAAAGAAAGAGTGGAGGTAGAAGAACGAGACCCAATCCACTCCATGCCACACGCAAACACAACAATTTACATCAAACCTAGGATGCTATGCATGGATGAAATCGAGGGGCAAACACCCTTGAAGGATTTAGACCACATCCAATTGGTCTTGACGCAGATTCCATCAAGGACACTACACAAATTGCAGGTTAGCGTTGACCAGAAGGTACAGTCTCGTGCACATAAAAACTTAGTCAAGCTACAACAAGGAACAAAGAAGCAAAAGGCGCTGGAAAATTTTTGTGAGTAAGCCAAGCTCGAAACTCAAGAGGAAAAAGAACACAGGAACGAAATGGAACGAAGAGTGGGAGGAATTTTTGAGAAACTCCCAAGCACTGCGCAAGGAAATGAACTCCCAATAGCAGAAAAGATCAACCAGATTGCGTAGGCAATTGATCAGTATCAGAAGGAGATCGAGAATCTCCGCGAAAAACTCACACCAACCACTCCACCGGTGTTGGGTATGTGTTAGATTCTTTTCACGAGTAGTATGCGCCGGGCGCGCAGGGGGGTTAGGGGGTAGCGCCCCTGAATTTTTTTTTTCTGCATCGGGACCGCATTATATTTAGGTGGTTTTTCAGCACATGGTTTGTTTGCCGATGATTTTCTATTTCCGGTTAAGGAATTAGGGTTTTGGACTAATCCAGGTCATTGGGTTAGGGTTTTGGATGCCACTGGCTCCTATATGTATTTTGTATTGTAAACATTGTAACATAATGAATGAATATAGAATATGTTGGTTTTCCCAGTTTTGGGTTTCCAGGGGAAAAATCTCTGTGTAATGTTTGTATTTTCCATTGTATCTTTTTTTATTTTTTTATTTTCTGAATATCTGTTTGTAGTAGATATTGTACAAGGTTAGGATTTACAATCGACAATGAAGGAGCAAAGGAAGCAGGAAGAAACAACGCAATTGCAGGAGATAGAGCAATAGGTTAGCACAATAGCTGAATTGTTCGATAAAGCAACACAACTTGGGTGTGACCCTATTGGCCCATAGAGCATTATGGAGTAGATTATGCCAATTCCTTTGGTTATCTGCAACCATCTTTTTTAATATTCTCACTAGGTTCTTATTGGTTGATTCTGCCACCCTATTTCCTTGTGGATAATAATTTGCAGAGTACCTAGTTATGATTCCTTTGTCTAGAGAAAAATCTGTCAATAGAGTGGAAGAAAAATAAGATGCATTATAAAAAACTAGAACAGAAGGGACACCAAACCTTGTGATCAGCTGTTGTTCTATGAATTGGATCACCACCTTCTCATATACATGAGTCAGAGGGATTGCCTCTACCCACTTTGTGAAATAATCGGTGGCAGTAAGTATATACTTGTGTTGTTTCGAGGAACCAGGTGTAATTTCTCCTATGATATCCAATCCCCATTGCTCAAAAGGCCTAGAGATAGTTACTGGTTGGAGTGGGATTGTTGTTCTCTTCTCTCTCCCAGCTCTTATTTGACAAGTTTTACAGTTCCTAGCGCAGTTGTGAGCATCTTTGAACAAGGTGGGACAATAATAACGAACTCTCAGTATCTTATGAGCGTTGGTGTTTCTTGTGAAATGTCCACCAACAGGGCCATCATGGATTTCCTTTAGAACTTTGTCTGCGTCTTCACATTTGAGACATCTTAAGAGTACCCCATCATAATTAATCCGAAACAGTACCGAATTTATGAGGCGATATTGTGCAGACTTTAACCTAAGAGCTCTCCTTTCTCTGGGGTTGAGATTTTCTTGACAAGTTCCATGGTGTAGAAGATAAATCAAATTCTCATACCAAGACTCTAGCCCTGGGGAAATGTATGAAGCTTCACCACACCATAATGCCATTTCATTTTCCCATCCAGAATCTTCATTTACTTGGTCCTAGGCTTCAGCTGCGAGTATGCACAACCCTTGCCCTTTGTTGGCACCAGGCCGAAGTGGAAAGAAGGATGATCATGGGAAAGAAAGCATGCAGAAACTGAAGTAACAACTGGAGGAAGAACAACATGCACACATGCAAGAAAGTGTGCACAAGGAAAGTGACAGGTGGAGGAAGAACAACACATGCACATGGGAGGAAGACCTAACGTGGTAGGGTTAGGGTTTTGGTAATACATTGTAAATGGATGAAGAGCCCAATATACATAAATATAGATATGCATGTATTAGATAGAGGTTGGTTCGCTTTTGTATTAGTTCGGCTTTTGTAATACTCCATCATAGTATGTACGAGTTGATGCATTATGTAATATTGTTATGAATGATTTTTGTAAGCTGTTGAGCTATGCACAGAGGAGAGAAGGAAGATCTGAGGATTAGATTGCAGGCTGTGGAGCATGGTGTGATGTAGTTCACTTCATACAGATCTTACCCATATGAGGAGAATTGTAAGCACGCAACGCTAGAGATGCAGAACTACCATAATACAAGAGCTAAGAGCCAAATCTTTGTGGACGTAGCCCAGGAGGGGGTGAACCACGATAATATCTGTGTAATGTGATGAATGCATATACGTCTTTGTTTTCTTTCGGCAGTTAGTTTTTATGCTTAATGAATGAGTTAATACATTGTTATGGAATATGATTGTGTTGTTCAGGAAATAATTTGTGAAAGATAAATGCACACCCGTGAGTAATAGTAGATTGCAATCACAATTCGTAGTGTATGGCTCTAAATAATAAACCCCTATCTCATACTCAATCCTAGGCTGTAAACACCTGATTCTTACAACCACCCATTTAAAGCTATCTTGGGTCAGACTGCGCAGTGCACTCTGTGTATTGTGTTGCCTTCTGGTTTGCCAGGAGTGCCGATAATTTTAGAGGCTTTGTTGGAAACCCAAAAGACATGAACCCTGGGTCAATAAATCAGATGGTAAAGGAAAGTAGTAACCAACATCCTTTAACTAGTTTGGCAGGTTTTATATCTAGATCAAATTCTTGGACCATTACCATTGAGTTCCTTATTCTTTCCCCCGTCTCTTGCTGAGTAAACAAGGATCGGACCACAGGGTGAGGCACAATCACTTTGGTGTGGTTCTTGAGGATGTAAGACCCGACGTGCTTTACTTCCTTATATACTGCATAGGCATGTTTATCAACAACAAGATAGTTAAGTTCGGCTCCCTGGAGATTAGTGCTCATGAACGACAACGAAGCCTTGTTGTTGTCATCATCCTTCTAAGTCAATACTGCAGCTAACGACTGGTCGGAGGTGAAAGTATAGAGGAAGAAATCCCTATTGAAATTGAGACTTTGTAACATGGGGGTCTGGGATATAGCAGTTTTAATATTTCTGAAAGAATTTTTTCGTTCATCATCCCACTTAAATTCAACATCTTTGAGATTCATCATTTGTAAGGGTTTGATAGTTTTCGCAAAATCGGAAGTGAATTTACTCACAAAATTGATTTGCCCTAAAAAAGATTGCATAGCTTTCTTGTTGTGAGGCAATGAGAGTTGAGCTGTGGCCTTAATCCTTTCTGGGTCTATGCGAATGCCTGCTTGAGATATAATGTGGCCTAGTAGCTTACCTTCCTCGACGTCGAAAATAGTTTTCTTTGGATTTAAGGATATATCGTATCTCCTACACTTTTCAAAAATTTCAGTTAAGTGTTGGATGTTCTCTTCTCTGTTCTTTGAATACACAGTTACGTCATCTAAATACACTACCACATACTTGTTGATTAGTCCCATAAATTCTACATCCATTGCCCTTTGGAAGTTCGCTCCTGCGTTGATTAACTAAAAAGGCATGCATTTATAAGCGAAGTTTCCCCACTTGGTTCGGAAGGTAGTTTTTAAATGACCTTCCTCCAAAACCAGGAATTGGTTGTAGCCTGAGAAATCGTCCAGTAGAGAGAAAATCTCCGAGCTAGACACGGTCTGCAGGAGTTTCTCCATTGGCGGGATTGGGTAATTGTCCTTTTCTGAAGCTCTGTTGAGGTTTCTAAAATCTATGCATAAGAGAATTTCTCCAGAATTTTTCCTCACAGGAACTAGATTTGCTACCCATGCGGAATGCCTAACCAAGAAAATGATCTTGGCATCTAAAAGTTTCTTTAATTCCTAGTACATGAGAGGTTACAGGGATGGGTGATACTTTCAGAGCTTCTGTTGGAAATGTTTCACCCAAGGTTTTAATGGTATAGTGTGTTGAATGATACGGGTGTCATAAGTTTTCAAGTCTTGGTAGGACCATGCGAAGACATCTTGATATTGTCTGAACAGTTTGAGATAAGCCTTTCTTTCATCTTTAGATATAGTCTTGCCGAGATTCACATTCTTTGGGTTTTTCGGGGTTCCAAGATTTATAGTTTCATGCAGGGGACATGAGCTATTGATCTTTGCGTTTTTAGTCCCCCTACAACGTTCTTTCAGATCAAACAAATTTTCTAGATTAGCCATCCCTTTCGGGATGGTGTGAGATTTCAATCTGTCAATAGGATGGCATGTCTGATGATTCGTTTATGTCGATTTCTCTTGGAATACCTCAACGTCAATGGCCAAATATTTGAAATTGTCTTGGTTAGTTAAGAAGTTTATGATCTGTTCATCTCCTAGAAATACTTTCCAATTAGAAATATTGTTAGGCACCAATGGTTTGTAGAGTAGTTCCACAGTGAATTGGGAGGCTTCATAATATTCTAGAGGTAATAGCCTTGAAGCAGCCGTGGCCAGGGAATCAACAAGGATATTCTTTGCTCATGGTGATATTCAAAGCTTCAAAATGCTCCATTAACCTATGAACTTCCTGCTGATAATACTTTAGGTGCGGGGAATTGTAATGTATGGTATTCCTTACTTGTCTAACGATAATCTCCGAATCCCCCAAAACTTTCAATGCTTTGACGTTCAAGTCTATGGCTTTATTTAACCCTTGCACTAGAGCTTCATACTCGGCGGTGTTATTGGTGCATTTGAATTCTAGTCTACAGGACAGGAAATGACGTTTACCTTTTAAATCAATGTGGATGCACCCTGCCCCTGATCCCTCCTGCGATTTAGATCCATCAAAGTATATGGTCCAAATTTGTGAACGAAAATCACCCTTTTCCTCTTCCTTATTACTTTCTTCCTCTCCTATATTTTGTTCTATAATCTCTAGCGTAGGGTCTTGATAGAAGAGGGTGTCTTCTGTCGGTATCGACGACTTCTCTTGAAAAACCATTTCAGAGTTTTGAGTGAGAGGGACATCGGATAAGAGAGGAGAAAAGTTTCTGAAGTGGGGATCGTAGGAATAATTGCCCAACATGGGGAAATATGTGGATGAGGATTCGTTCAGGGTTTCTAGATCAATGACCGTGTGTTTCAGGTATCTCTCCCTATCGATTCTGATCATATTCTTGTATCCCTTCAGTGGTAGCCAAAGGTGTGCCCAGTCTGTGCTAAAGTACCCATTTAAATCCTTAGACCATTCTCGACTTAGTAATAACCCATAAGCCTCTGGGATGTCTACTACAATGATGTCAATCACTTGCACAAACTTAGGATGTGTCGCTATTCTGATCATTACCACTCTGATTTCCCCCATGACTTTGACCTGGGTCCTGTCTAGCTATATCACATGTTTATCGCTCTTGAGAGGAATGGCATTTAATTTTTTGCAAATAGACAAGGGCATAACGTTGGAAGATTCTCCTGAATCTACCAAACAATTGTGGAGGTTCCTGTTGAAGATTTCAAACGTTGAGAGAAACGGTGGGACAAAAGGTTTGCCCTTCTTATCTTCTGAGCAGGTATTCATAGTTGGTTTATTTACTAGATCTGTGGAAGTTAGATTTCTTTGCTGTTCATTGCTTGTCGTAGGGTTTTCTATTGATTTCAATGCTTGTAGCAGGAAATATTTTTGCTGAGGGATTCTGCATATGTCCATAACTGATATATTAGCCTTCAACTTCTTCAGATCTTCAACTACATTGTAGTCTAGTTTGGGCGATTCTCGTGTATGGATGCTAGTAGGGTTCTTAAGTGGAGAAAAAGGTTCTTTCGGGTGATCGGGAGTTGACCTTTCCCATGACGTTTGAGTGGTAGTAGAATCCTTTGAGACATGATGCCCTTTACTTCTAGTTTGCACAAACGAGATCTGTGCGGGTGGTTCTTGAACCTGAAATAGGTCATTAGAAGGCATAATTAAGTCGGGATCCCATATCAACATGGGTGTATCTTCTAGTGGGTCAATCTCTTCCTGGTCAAGAATATTCATAGCCGAACTGCTTGGTTGTTCGGTTAGGGAAACCTCGTCTAAAAGCTGGTTGGCCATCAAATTCATGGCATGCAGCCATTGAGGGCAGTCTCTTTCAGAGTTGTTTTCCTGGTGATAAGTATGTAAAGAATCATATGCGACATTCCCTAGATCGATATTCAAGTTAGATGGGGGAGGTTCAATGGATTTGAATGACGGGTTCCTTTTAAAGAAAGGATTATAAGGCCTTTGGCTTTGGTTTCCTTCCCTTGCATTTCTCTTCATGTCTATGATCTCGTTTGATAATTTCTTAACCATGCATTGTAGATATTCTATGTCTCCATTACCCTTGTCGGGAGTCTGTTTTGCTTGTTTCCCTGGTGGTCTATTCAGAAGGAGTCCTCTCCTGGGAGGATTAACTAAATAGACCTGGCCTTCTTTATACCCTTTCATCTAGAATTATATCGTTTTAGTTTCTTCAAAATTCCCAGCTAAGGTTCGTTTGACAGTCCTCTTCACAAACATAGAAATAATAGCTGGGAGCGCATTAGCGTATACTTCAATTTGCAACTCCTGAGTTGATTTGGCTTTAGGATAAAATTTGTTTAAGATGGTCATGAATCTTTGATTAAAACCTTTAACCTTCTCTTTTGAACTCATGGTGGCGATGAACAACTCAGCCATTAGAGCTTCTGTAGTAGTCTCTTCTACAAACTTATCTAGAAAATCCTTTTGAAACTTCATCCAACTATTTATGGATCCTACAGGTAAGTTAAAATACCATGTGGAGGCTGAGTTCTCAAAAGTGTAGGGGAAAATTTTGCAAACCATGTCTTCATGCTGGACGTTCATAAGCCTGATCACTAGTATAAATTTCTTGATATGATCTTCAGGAAATCCAGATGTTTAAGGATCGAACTTAGGAAGAAACTTCTCTGGATGTTGGGGAAGGTTATGGAATGGTCCCGGGAGGGCCAAAGCATCTATGGCCAACCAGGGTTGATTGTTCAGAGGTGGGTCCCCCCTTTCTTCATTATGGTCATTGTTGCCTTGCATATCGTCAGACTCTGAGTTAAACTCCTCCTCTTCCGAAAAATCGTCTAGTTCAAAGACATCGACGAATGGCGTTTTGGGTATCAAATCGAGAGGATCTTAGATTTCGGTGATTGTGAAATCTATTAATTCTTCTATTGAGTGCACGAAAACCTCGTTGGGAGTACTAACTACTGGTCTGCTTTGTTGTTTTCTTTGAGGGAGTATGGGAGCTAAGGAAAATGCACCTATCTGTCGAGCGTAAGCTCTTGTGATTCTTCTGAATTGATTTACCTCCTCGTGAGGAAGAGCGTAAGTTATTTCAGGGTGAAAAGGTTCGTCCTTGGGTTGGGGTGAGTTACTCGTATCAGGATTACTCAGCGTGTGTGGGTTGTCTTGGGAATGACTAGCCATGCATGTGGGCTATTTTGAATCTATATGTTGTTTGAAATACTATGTAGAATATATATCCAACCATTCATTCAAGCTCTCCTTCTAGCGCCAATTTTGTTGATGGTTCCTAAGTCCCTTGATTCAACAACATGATCCAAACCCGCCACCGAGGCCCAATGAAACTCTACAACATTTAATAGTGGAATGGTTCTCCAGATCTTGCGATTCGACCAATTTATCGATGGAATTTATATTTTCTTGTGAAGGCTCTTCCTTCAGTTCAGACTATCTCTTTTTTGTATTTTCTCTTGGGTGGGACCAATATGAGATGTAATCTAGTATAAACCAACTTGGCAACAAAATAGAATTAAGCTTAACTACAAGGGAAGAGGCCGAACTTGGGATAACTCGCTGCTCAAGCATGCATACAACAATTTTACACCACAAGCCTAGTACTAATACATCAACCATGCGAGCATCCAATTACTGTATGAGAAACTAATTACCAGAAAGAAAACACTTATGCAATAAGGCAATGGCAAGAAAAATAATTCCCGTACTTAATCATCCATCACATAATAACACCACGATTCATCTTCATCATTAAAGTAAAGAACAACAAAATATTGCACCAGATAACTTGACAATAAATTAAATAAATCTTACTCATTACAACATCATTCATGAAAGGAGATAGGAAATAGTTCTTCTCCATGTCCAATCACATGCATTTGATGAAAATAACTTCGTCTTTAGTCCAGAAGGACTTCTCAATTCAAAGGGAGCTTCAAAATAATTCTTAACAATCAGAAAGAAAGAGTTCTTGCAACAACCATCAACCCTTAACTAATTGGTCGATGTTCTTATTTATAACATAAAATTCAACTGAAAAATAATGGCTAAGTGTAGTTTGAACAAAACAATATTCGCCATGTGGCGTCCTCTTCTAACAGTTTCTTTAATAGTCAACTCGAGATATCACTTGAAAGGGTGACTTTCCTCATACTCCTACCAACTGATAAACAACTCCTCGCAAGTTTTGGGCCATGGAAATCTGTGCTGCTCCATCAGAGCCGTGTAAATTCCTTTGACCTCCATTGCATGCACTCGATACTTCACTAGACTGGTGTTTAACTGATGTAGCACAGTTCGAGCTCTAATCGGATGTTCCATAAATCGTTGCACCACCTAGAGTTGTGTCGGTCACCGTCGCTAGTTCTTTGACCCACACTAAATCTTGCTTGGTATGCGATTCAAATATGTCGCATATGTCGACGAAGTTGTCGGGGGTGCCGAACTCGGGGAGTCCGATATCCTTTATTACTTTGTTGATTTTTTGGACTTGGTTTCTCCTGGATTCCTCGGTGAAGTCACAGAGCCAATGTTGCTCAGTAGTCAGAGATATGTTTCTTGCACTCGGGATTAAAATCGTTTTAGAAATTGCTTACAGGACAATACTCGACAAAATATATGAAAAACGTAAGTGGGAAGAAAAATAGACTGATGCATACCTGTAAATATCACTAAGCATGGTTGTTTGATACTTACGTGATCTCTGCAACCTTTCAGATTACCTGTACTGTCTTTGTTGGCTCCGCCATTTTCTTCAGTTGGGGTGGGTTACATCCATGTGCAACAGCATGGTAGATCAACTACGGAAAAAATGAGAGTGAAAGTCACGTCAGTGGCCGGTTGGCCCTTGGGGGTAGGGAAAGGATGTCAAAGCCAAACATGTGCCAAAAGTATGAGTAAGTTCCAAAAAGATCGGATACTGTTATAAGTGAAGTCGTTAAATGTTTTCGATCAAGGCAGATTTCTCTCACGGGAGTCGCATCAACAAGTGCATCGACCATCATCAACTCATTATGGAGGCTAGGGGGATTGAAAGGAATCGAGATGATAGTACCACACATCTTACGCAATTCCTATCGGCTGTATCTCGCATGCCCTGGGTCATACCCGTCGCGCAGACGTGGCACAATAATTATTTGAAATGTCATGTCATAAGGCATTCAGTGTCCCTTGTCATGTTTCGGCTCGCTGCCTCGCTCCGTTATAAATTCTAGATGTTCTGTAAGAGTTCTATTCATTTCACTGAGCTTATGCACCAGTGGAGACTCGTCTTGTGAGACCAATTCGATCAATCTCTATGTTTTTGTCTTTTGTCTAGTCATGGACGTCTAAGAAAATACGCTGTCGTGCCATGGGATCTCCTCAAAATGCGAGGTAGGGTCTGCGGGGAAATCAGAGCACCAGACCTGAGCCCCAACATGCCTGAGACTTGTTCTTATCGGTAGCGGGTATTCCCATGGTTCCAAAGGAAAATTGTGACCTTCGCACGGAAGCTATAGTGTCACTCTGTGTGGATACCGAAGTGGAAGAAACTATGTTGGAAGGACGCAGGTTGGACAACATGCTCCCTCCTTAGTAGATACCATGGAGGGGAGGGAGGCCTTGGAAAAATAAGGAAGTTGGGGAACACCAAAACCCAGTTGAGTCGTGTGCACGATCAACTGCCGAAGTGTCCTTAATGCACGCTATCCGGATCAAACCGGTTGAAATCGCAAGTCAGGGAACCGAGAGAAGAACAAGAAGGATGGAAACCTGGGGTTCTAATGTTTGAGATCCTAACTAACATCTGGAACAGGCACAACTTTCCATAGTTGAACTTTTCCAGGAGAATAGAGAGTTACGACGACAGTTGGCGGCAAAGAACCCTGAGGTGTCAGTACCACAAGGTCATGAAGGTAATGTAACTTGAATTAAAAGACAACTTCGGGAAGAACAATATATGATCATGCAAGTACGCGAAGCTCAAAGGGTATCGAAAGAACAGAACATGAAAACACCACAAGGAGCGCAAAGCAGCTCAGAAGAAAATCCGCGTGCAGAAAAGACATGAATGGCAGACACTGTTTTGTTTTCTCAGACATGACACATAATTTTGATAAATTTCCCTGTTTGTTGTGAAAATTTTCACGTTCTCAATGTGACCGGGGTCGGTTTTCCAAAAGGTGTTGGTAGTGTTTACTGTGTGTATCCTGAACCCGACGAGAATCTTAATATAGAAAACTTCAAAATTTTGCCGAAAGGATTCTAGTCATAGAAATTGAATGCATCGTTTCCCTATTTGTGTGTAAAACTACTGTGTTCTTGTCTCAACTTCTTGTAAATTAGCCTTGATTTTATAATTAGCATAGCTTTGAGTTGGTTTGTATTTTGGTTGATATTTTCCTAACAAAAACTCCTGACGCCGATTGATGCTGACGTGGCGTCACTGACTTGAGACTCATTAAATAAAACCTGGAAATCAGTTCGTGGGTAATGGTCAGACTCGAGACTTTGTTTAAGTCGAACACACTAAACTGATATTAACATTGCGACTGCCGATGCTGGGTGAGTATCGGGGATCAACCTTCGTAAATAAAACTAACGTGCTGTTTCTTCGTGGGTTATCATCCTTCGAATATCTCGATACCGAAAACGTTTCGGAAGTCGATGATCGACGATTATTTTTCATTTTATTTCAATGTTTATTATTTTAACCTTTTGCCGATGCTGAAGGAATCGATCATCGACGATATCCTTGGTGAAGTTTGTTTGTGAAAGAAATAGTCTATTTTCCAACACCGATGAGGATTGACGGTCGACGACTGCGGTGTTCTCGAGTGAATTTATTCCTCTTATAATTCTTTCCGATGCCGAGTGTTTTGAGCGTGTTGGGAAAAGTTTTGGCTGTCGATTCTTTAGTTCTTTAAGTTATAGATTTCTTGCATGTTTAAGCAAACTTTAGAAACTAAAATAAAAAACAAAGTGATAAGCATAGGCAACATTTTCATACTGAGGTGGAATTCAGACAATGCAAAGATCAAGTGGTACCCAAAAAGTAAAAATTTGAGATAGGCTTTTTAGGGTGTATTGAGTGCTCAACACCCACCTGGCTAAGGCAAGATAATCGGGAATATCACCCTATGTTTTATAGCCTCAAAAAGTATTTCTCAATCCACAAGTATTAATTACAAGGGCTTAGGCTGATTTTTAAATGAAAAGATTGTTGCAAAATATGAATTTTTTTATATAATTTTACGAAAATATACAGATTACAAAAAGTAAATGTGGAGATCAAAAGAAAAATTAACCAAGTCACATAATCACACAAATGAGACAGAATAACAATCACTTTGTTTCATTCCAAGAAATCAAAGTATCTTTCTCTTTACAAAACCTTGTGAGGGCATGGACCAAAGTCAAATTTAGATATCCCCAATGAAAACCATAGAAAATGACTCTGACAAGAAGTAAAAACTGAACTTTAAAATCTGGATCAACTTGCCACAGACTGCTGCCAATTTGACTCTGCACAATATCCTTTATCAGCTATGAAATTTAATCCATAAACAAACAAGTATACACAGACTATCAAAGATAGATCAACACCTCTGAGATAAGCATCTGAATGACATGGTTCAACTTTGAGCCTTGCTGTCTACAATAGGACCTTGCGTTCAAAAAGAGAATTAGGCCTTTAATGAACTCAAGAATTAATGAAAACTGAACTATCTCATGAAAACAAAATAACAAATCTTAGTATTGCTTTTTCCTTCTATTCTCCCCTTGTTCTTCCTTCTCATTTGGCTTTTATGCATTCTAAATCAGTTGAAGTAGTTCAACTACTTCCTTTAGTTAAGTTAATTAAACTTAACTAATTTTAGCTTAGGGGAAGTAGTAATAATAATAATAATAATAGTTAAGGGTATTTATTTAATAATAACTAAGTAGGTGGGACCCCTTGTGACTACCTTTTTTTTATTCTTTACAAAAATAAACACAATTAGATAACCACTTCAACAGATGCCTCCTTGTAGCTCCCATAAATATTTCCAAAATTTGAATATTAAATATAAAAAATAATTCAAATTATATCCAAAATATGTAAATAACCACATTATCCAAAAAAATAGTTTATTGTCCAAAACTTTCCTCAGTCCATTGTCTTCAACAAATCAACTATAAACACATAAATTAAAATCCATATTTGCCACTTTGAGAGGCGATCCTTCTTCTATCATTGTTCTTCCCTTTGGACATCCCAAAATTAGCCTTTGGTTGATTCGAACCTTGAGGCTTAATCTCACTAATAACATGGGAAAAATTGTCCCTCAGGTGCATACAGGAGGACACTGATTTTGATGAGTCATTTTAAGGAGATGAGGGGGAAGCAACAACTTTACCTTTGTCTTGCACATGGGGAACCTCGGTTTTAAGTCATTTTCTAGCATGAGAGGACTGAACAAGTGACTGTACAGGGGAAATTTGAGCATTAGGATTTATAGGTGGAGGAGGAGGAGGCAATGACAATTTGGGCTAGCCACGATGTTGGGAGACTGATGGATGGACAATCTCCTGCCATCCACCATTTTTGGGAACTTCTGGTTGCATGGATACATGAGGAGGCACAAGAATACCAGGGATATCTTGAGGCTGGAAGGGAGGCCTCTCTGGTCTAGGATGAACGATCCCTTGCCCAATCAAATTGAAGAACCCAACTTGAAACAACTAGTTCAACTCCTGAGGATCAACATCAAAATGAATTGAGAATCTGGGCCTTCTAGGCCCTCTGTTCTGGTTACCTCTTCCCCTATTGTTTATGTGCCATAACTGCCTCTGTTGAAGAAACTCATCCTGTATGCAACATTTCATTACTAACTAGCCCTTAATAGACCATACACGACATTATGTTTATATGAAACAACGTTTGGCTAAGAAATTGACATAAGACCCATGCAATTCAATCCATAATAAATTATTTAATAATTGCGAAGTGAGAAGGGAGTGAAATAGAGTTCATGGGATATTTCGAGGGATTGTAATGAGAGAAAAAGTGGTAGCATGACAAGGAGTAAGAACACGAGTACTGCTCAACAATTCATTAAATAACTAACTGTGCAATCAATACCAAAATATATCAGCTACCACCTATTTATGTGTCATATCTTTATCACTGCCATACAAAGTGTTTAATTTATTTTATAGAATAGGGCGTGTAAAAATGAAATTGGGATTGTGAGGGGGGTATAAAGAGCGAAAAAGTGATAGTATGAGAGGGAATAATACATATACTGTTCATAAAAAATAAATTAAATCAAACAACAATCATAACTCTGTTCAGACCACAATCCAATGAGCATCCACTTTCAAACCAAAATCATTTAATTGTCCCTTAATTGCAGACAAAATGCTTGGTGACTTCACAAATAAAAAAATAATTCATATGCATAGAATACTTCAATTATAGCAGCCTTCACATATTATACAATACCTATGCAATATCAAAATCACATCATTGCCAATTTCATAATAACATTATAACCCTTTGAACCACAGGTTTCCATGCTATGATGCTAACCCTTTTTCTTTTCAAAACAAAATATAATATGCACAGTGATTCCAAACATCCATATCCATTATTCATTCCTTGAAATCAAATAATAATACACCCAGTATTAACCACCAACAATCGACTTTCCATCACTGTTTGACATAATTCACTGCATTAAAACTCATAATTGAGCCTCGATTCAATCACACACAGGTCTTCAACAATATAATCGACACAAATCTTGTTTCGACAATAGAATTTAACCAATATAATGCAAATACGAGCGTGAGTTTTTTGAAAATCGAACATGTACAAACTTCCCTTAAAAGAATTACCCAACAATTGACAGAGCCCAAAAGTGCCCAAGGAGAAACAAAAACACATCGAGTTCAACAGAACCAAGTCGTTCTCAATAGAACATAACCAATTCGTGCTCGATAGTCCAAAATCTAGTCATGCTCAACAAACTAGGCACACACATGTGCCTTTTAAACTTTGATGTGACCATGATTGTGCTAGAGTTTAACACAAAAATGGAGGGAATAACAATAAATCGACCAAATGGAAAGTCCTCGGGGATGCAGATAACCCATGGCGCCTTTATTTTTCAAACAAATTTATCACATAGAGGTAATAACAGAGGCTCGATCAAGATATTATCTTTGAGTTTAGAGAAATCTCATGCTTATTTAAAAAAAATTATTGCAGAGAGGTAACGAGAGCTGGCTTAATCAAGGAAGAATCTTCAAAAAAATAGAGAGCCCGTGCTCTTTTAAAATCACCACAGGACACATAACCTTCAACTCAAATTCTTGACAGTGAGGGTAACCAAACTTAACAGTCAACCACCTCCAATGGATAACGAGAGGGGTGAATTATTATAAACACTGTGGAAAGAATGCCCAAGCACAACGCGTGGCCACCCAACATATATACAGGCTTCCATTCAAAGTTATGGGCGATACAAAGATTCGACTATGTAACACTTTTGGAAAGAGAAACATTGACGTAAATGCCATAAAAAACAATAGCTCAGGGCTCGACCAAACAAAGCAAGAACATTTCAACTCTCAATAGTATGCATTGCAACCCGGAAGAATGAAACATAACGACCACCGAGAGGAAAGGAGTGACAACAACTAATACCCAATCTGGTGGTAAAAAACTGTGCAATAAAATCTCAGAGCTTGTTACACCATTGTCATAATTTTCCACAGGGAACTAGAATAAAACTCCAACCTGTCTGACATGTTTTAAACCAATAACCAATACATAGGCTTCACAAAGCAATAAAATCCATTCCTTTCTTTTAAAACACCAACATTCCAGAGTATTCATAGAAGAAACCATAACCACAACATTGATACACAGTCAAAGCTTAAGAAAAACACAAACCTCATGCAATCCTGAGCCAAAAAATCAATTCATAACACAGAGGGACCATCATGGATGGAAAGTAAAGGAGCCATACCTGGAAAAATTGCTTGAGGGAATAGTTGGCATGTATTTTCCTTTCAAAACCAGAAATTGTAGAGCTTCCACAACCACCAGAGCCGAAAAAAACCAAATGCAACTATGTCTAGGGTGACAGGGTCGAGGTTTGTTTGAGTGACGTGTAGTAAATGCATGTCACTTCCTCCCCCAGCCTTATTCAATTCAACGTACAAGCCAACCCATACACCATAACATCAACCATTAATTCAAACACATATCCATTGCTATATTCAATGCTATACCTATTGCATAGTGCGGCAACCCGAATCATATAAAAACTTTAACAAGAACCATATGTATAACATTACCATATATGATTCACGTATAATCCTTTAACCAAAGCGCATAGTCTAGCAGCTAGGTCCATCACCCTTCATTTGTCACCATTGCAATAACCTTAGGACTTATTCATAGATTTTTTTATTTTTGTTTTTTGTTCAATCTCCCATATCATCTTTTGCATGAAATCATGTATAATATCATTAATCAATGTTTAATGCATAACATAACACCTGTAACAAAATAATCCTTATATCCATAGCACTGCCATGTATTGCGAGTGACCATCAACACCATCTAGCAATGACACATCAACCAACCATGTTGTCATAATGAATGAAACCATGACTTGAATCATCAATTGTAGAAGATTGTGTAAGCATCATTATAACAACAACAAACATATAAGCGTAACACATCCATCATAGTGCCACTAGTTTACAAGGGGGTCCCACTACTAGTTAATTATTATTATTATGTATAAATAATAGAGCTTAGCAATCATTTGTGAGCAGTATTCATTGTTGCGATTTTAAGCGTCAACAAACTGGCGACTCCACAGGAAAATTTATTTCCAACAGATTAAGAACTTAGATTGTCTAGTTTTGTAGACCAGGTGAACATTAGATCAAGGAAATAAACCTCAAAATGATTATGCAACAGGGGGAAGTGAATGATTTAAGGGAAAAAATGATTTGGGATTTTGGGAATAACTCATGGAAAGTGTTAAGTATGAGGGGGTTTTATCCCCGTATGCATAATCATTCGATTAATCATAGTGAAAACATTCTTGAATTCAAGGAATTTTTTTTTCTGATGTGATCTTTCGAATCTTGGAACGGATGGAAGAAAAGGAATGCATAAATAGGGAATAAAACCAACTATCTTATATAACAACAGTTGGAAGATATAGCAATTTCTATGATGTCTTCAAGGGGGAACATCATGATAGCTATGTAACTTGATTGTTATTGATTAACAATACTTGCAGAATAGCGTCGCTGTGGCAAAACTGTTCCAACAATTTTATTTCTGACAAGAAAAGAAGTCAATAAAAGAAATAAAACAACATAATGAAACAACAAAAATGAAACAACAAAAAGAAATAACAACAAAGTAAAATCAAAGCAAATAAACAAAACGATAATATAGAAAAAAAATTCCATACAACATTTAAAATCTCAAGTTGGTTCCACATAGTGTTTTAAGTGGGAACCATTGGTGCTATATGAAAACAATCTCTCTTCTAATTCCTTTAGGATATAGGAATTTGCACCCAGGACAAAAGCAATCTTAAAAGGACCCAACCATAACTTTTGGAACTTTGAATGCCTTCCTCTATTAGCATGAGCTGAATCCCACTACAATACCTTCTCATTAACCTTAAATTTGACAACTTTGGCACTTTTATTTAAATATCTTTTAACAGTTTGTTGTCTTCTCTTTATGTTATCCAAGGCAAACATCCTTTGTTCCACTAAATCTAAGAGTGCATTCATTCTTTGAGAGACATTGGAAGAATTTAATTCTTCAACCTATAGCATCAACCTTAGAGAAGAAAGTTCCAGCTCAGTAGGAAGAATGGCTTCTTGACCATAAACAAGATGGAAAGGAGTGCAACCAGTGCTCACCTTGGTGGTAGTGCGATCTGCCCAAAGGGCATAAGTGAGGAGAGTGTGCCATTGACAAGGTCTATCTTCAATGAGCCAATTGATAATTCTAACCAGATTCTTGTTAGTAGACTCGACTTGCCTATTTCTTTGGGGATAATAAGATAATGAGGTAAAATGTTTAACCCCCAGTTTAGCTAGAAACTGAGTCAGCTTAGCAGAATAAAAGTAGGACCGTTGTTTGTAATAATTTCCAAAGGAAGACAAAATCTAGAAAAAATGTTAGTCTCAAGGAAAGAAATCACCTGCTTATCCTGTGAATGCTTAAGTGAGACAACTTCAGTCCATTTCGTAAAAAGGTCCGTGGCTGTCAAGATAAAAAGTTGCCCTACTGAAGATGGAGGATTAATAGGACCAATAAAGTCCAGACCCCATTTTGAAAAAGGAAAGTCAGGTAGGACAGGTTCTAACGACATGCCGGAAAGACGTTCTTTCCCAGCGAACTTCTGACACTTGTCACAAGATCTTGAAAAATTATAAGAATCACGAAATATTGAAGGCCAATAGTATCCTTTCCTGATAATTTTAAAAGAAATAGTTTTAGCAGAAAAGTGACCTCCTACATGAATAACACAATCTGAAGATCCATGAGTCTCTTGTAACAATTTATGTGCTTCCTCATTATTCACACAACGAAGTAACATACCACCGGTAGATCTCCTAAATAAGAAGTCTCCTAAAATGACATATCTAGAGGATTCAAGACATAGCCTTCTCCTTTGACGAGTATCTAAGTTATCTGGACATATTTGATTTTGCAAGTAATACACCAGATCCTTGTACTAGGGATGTTCAACTACATGAAGGATTTGACTGTCAATATAAAATAATACTGAAAGAGATCTATCTTGTTCATTTATTTATTCACTTGCTTTTGCATGTTGAGCTAAGTGAAGGGCTAAGTCACGTCCCTTAATGGTTTTAGAAGTCATGATAGTTAAATCATGCTCCTGGATCGTGGCAAGCCAATGTGTAAGCTTTCTTGAAAGATAAGTCCTTGAGAGAAAAAACTTGACAATAGGTAAAGGGACTTTTACGAGCATGTGCTTACCTAAGAGAAAGTGGCGAAATTTTTCAACAACTTTAACAAGAGCGAAAACATATTTTTCAATATAAGAATATTCAAATTCATCATCTGACAGGCTTTGACTCATGTAAGCTACTAGTTTCTCATTAACTTGGTCATCACACTGTATGAGGATAGCAGAAACTGCTTCCTTTGTAGCATTAGTATATATAATAAATTCTTTCTCAAAATCCGGCTTCGCCAAAACCGGTGCAGAACTGATTGCCTTCTTGATCCTTACGAAAGCATTTTCGACGTCATCAGTCCAAGAAAAGGAGATATATTTCTTAAAAATATTGTGAATTGGTTTGACCATTACAACAAAATCAGGAACAAACCTACGGACAAAGTTGATAATACCCATAAAGGATTGAACCTAATTTTTGGAAGTAGGAGCAGGAAGATTTAGGATAGCAACAATCCTTTCAGGATCTATGATTATTCTTGAATCAGAGACAATATGTCCAAGGATATTTCCCTTGGTAACACAGAAGATAGACTTAGAACGATTTAAAGAAATGCCAAATTTCCTGCATCACATGAGAACCTTTCTAAGATGACCAAAATGATATGATCGTTTTTTTGAATACACAGTTAAGTCATTAAGATAAATCTGAATAATTTTGCCAATCAAATCATCGAAATCTATTTGCATAGCTCTTTGGAAATTGGAACTTGCATTAGATAAACCAAAAGGCATACATTCATAAGCAAAATTTCCCCAACGTGTAATAAAAGTGGTTTTATATTTATCTGTTCTTTTTACCTTGATCTGATTGTAACCAAAAAAACCATCAAGTAAGGACATTATCTGCGACCTTGCAACTTGCTGCAAAATCATTTCCATATTAGGGAGAGGAAAATGCTCTTTTATTCTAGCTCTATTCAATGCTCTAAAATAAACGCATAATCTGATCTGACTAGTCATTTTCCGAACGAGAACCAAATTGGAAACCCACTCAGAATACTTAACAGGGAAAATTATCCTAGCTTTCAAGAGTTTTTCCAACTCCTTTCGAATAGTTGCTTCCAGTGCTGGGTTAATGGTTCTTTGTTTTAGCCTAACCGGTTTTATGCCTTCCTTAATAGGAATGACAAGCTATATAAGAGCATGATCAAAACCATGAAGATCCTCATAAGACCAAGCACAAACATCTTGAAATTCATGAAGTAACTCACTGGACTTCAATTTTTCTTCATCAGAACATTGGGCACCTATATTGACATTCTTTGGGGAATCAGGTGTCCCAATGTTCAAGGAAATGGTTTCACCCACTTTCCTTTTCGACTCCTCTTCTTTATATTTTTCTTTTTTGCTTACATCACTTGTTGAAAATGAACTTTCTAGAGGAGTCAAGCCCTTCGATTTTTTTTTATCTTCCATGGATATAATCTCCTTGGGATTATAAGGTTCATTTTGTATGAAAGCACAAATGCTCTCATCACTAGCGAAGACCTACCATGTCTCTACAATGTCAGGGATATGAGGATGATACAAAGAATGAAAGGTGCAATCAGGTCTTTGTTGCAGAAGATGTCGAGTAGGAGAGGCTACAAAAACAACTAATTTGTCATCCATTGAGTTCAATTCCCTTTTAACATGAGTGATGTTGAATGATAGCAAGTTCAAGATAATCTCCCAAACAGTTTGGGTGTAGCATTTCATTAAATTGTTTCTAAGAGAATATATCTTATGTACAAGGTTTACAACAAGTTCAGAGTCCTCAAAAACTGTAAGGTGACCACAACCTAAATTATAGGCATTTTCAATGCCTAGCAATAATGCTTCAAATTCGGTGATGTTGTTTGTGCAAGCAAACTCTAACCTATAGGAAAGTTATGAATTTTACCCATAGAAGAGTACAAGATAATGCCAGCTCCATTTCCTTCATTGGAGCATGAACCATCAAAGTGAATATGCCACATTGCATCCTCTAAGTTGATTTGTTCCAAGGTAGTGTTGTCCTCATCGACAAAGATGGAGTACACTCCTAAGTCCTCCTCGATATAATTTACATTAGGTCGTGGGATGCTTTCTATATAAGGTGAAAATTATTCCCTCCCTTAGGACTATGATGTTTTTCCCATTCTGAGGAACAGATAAGTGTGTCCCGTCGAGTGAGAGGTATCCACCTGTCAAGGCTTGCCAATCTGTTCCTAAGATGATTGAATAATTACTCACTTGCATGTCAATTACCTAAATATTAAGGGTTGTCCTTATTTCAGGATGTGCGCACAAAACCAAGGTCATGTCCTTTATTTCACCTATGGTCAATTGTTGTAAACTATTATAAGAGAGCATGCTTTTGGCATTTTCATTTGTACAAGACAAGCCTAGCTCTTCCATAATAATTTTTCGACATTACGCTTGGGCTTGAACCACCGTCAATCAACAACAATGGGCTATTTTGTCCATAATATTTACATAAATGAAAAATGGGGGGTTTTTTACAGGGTGTCTAAAATTATGTAAACCTACTTTATTTACAGTTGAGTCCTCTTCAGAGAGATTGTCTACAATGGAAGCTTTTCCTTCCATGAAATTTTTCAGATGCTTTTGTTGCTCAGGGACGACAACCATGTCCAGGAGGGTAGCATCAGATTTAATATTAGCCAATTGATTGAGAATATTTTATTTGGAAGAGGGAAGAGGGGAGGGAGTTCCTTGACTGTCAACAATTTTAATAACTTGTACAATATAAGCTGGTGAAGATGAGATTGGGCTAGAAGAAGTGTGAGGAGGATCATATTTACCTTTCGAAGCATAGGATTTATTCCTAGTATTTGTGATCATGACATCCTATGGTTCTACGAAATCTAGAACAACAATGGTAGTTTCAAGCCTTTTACCAAAGATTTTATCTCTGGCACTCTTCTTTACCTCATAAGTACTTTCCTCATGGTGTTCCTCACAAAAGTTACACCAACTGCGAGGCATGATGGATTTAGGCTAAAAGTCTTTTTCATTAGGATTCCTAAAGGGCGGTGAAGAAGAAGATGAGGCCCCAGGGGTAAGTGAAGGGACATTTTCCTTCCGCTCATATGCTATCATTCGGTTAATCATGTCTTGTACAAGATGTAAGAGGGCGTACATGTCCGTTTGTTTGACTGAGTCTCCCTTGGGAAGACCTGTTCTTTCAAGTTGTTCTTAATACTCTAGACAAGTATGCAAAGTGGAACCAACATTGTCGATAGTTTTTTCTTCAAGCCTATGACGGTAGGGGGAAGGTAGAGAATTATAGTAATGCATAAAAGCGGCTTGGTTCTGAGGGCAAATAAGTTAGGGAATTTGGTTATATAACTTGGTGAAACGTAAGTTGAAAGACTTGATAGTATCACCGTCTTTATAAGCAATGTTATTATACTCCCGTAACTACTCGGTTGGGCTCTTAGACTACCCATAAGTAGATTTGAACCAATAAACTAACTCCTCCAAAGTGGAAAGAATCTTGGGAGGAAGATCAAAGAAATCATCCACTACTTTCCCTTCAAGGGAATTAACAAATAAGCACATACAAGTGTCATTGTCATTGGATCCTATGTTGTGACAGGCATTAGAAAATTCCACCAAGTATTCAGTCGTAGTGACCATGTTATTTCCTGAAAACCTAGGGAGATTCTCTTTGAATTTTGGAAGTGGATGTGTAGCAGGTGCTAGGTTCAGAGGAGAGGAAACATGCCACGTAGTAGTAGTAGCATCTTCTTCAAAACGAAAGAGACCATACTTCTTTATGACCTTAGTGGGATTGGTGGTAGATTGGATAGGGACTTGATGACTATACAAGCTACCAATCACCGACGAGGCTGAAGGTTGAGATGAAGAAGCACCTCTAGTGCCACCACAACCACCACTAGATGCCATCATGTGAACGATAGTTAAGGGAGAGAAAGATGAATTGGCTAAATCAAACAAAGTTTTCCTTAGAGTACCTTGTTGGGTTGACAAAACAACGTTTCTTCTTCCTATTTCAACAATAGGGTTGATCTCAAGTGATAAACCTCTTCTTCTCCTAGAGATGCGAGGGTTTAAGGACATGAAAAGAAGATCAAAACTTTTGGAAAAAGAAATCTATGGATGATTCCTCGGTTGTCTTTGCCTAGCTTTCCAACGATCTTGGACACTTATGTCTTGTTCAATCACTGCCCACGAGCGTTCAAGATCAACCCAGGTATTAATGGTTTATAAGATGGTATTGAATAAGGTTAAATCAATGCTATTCTGATCTTTAAGACCAGGCTCAATATTGGGCTACCTTATAACACGTACTGTCATGAAGAAAAGAAAACAATCAAAGAATCAAAAGAAGAAATATAAATATATTCAATGATAATCAAGCATACAATCAACCAGAGAGATATGGAAGATCTCCCCAGTATGTCACCAAATAAATGTTGAGAAAAATATATGAGTTATCTTACTCAAGCATTTTTGAATCCCGGGTGGCTAAGGCAAGATAATCGGGAATATCACCCTATGTTTTATATCCTTAAAAAGTATTTCCCAATCCACAAGTATTAATTACAAGGGCTTAGGCTGATTTTTTAAATGAAAATATTGTTGCAAAATATGAAATTTTTATATAATTTTATGAAAATATACAGATTACATAAAGTAAATGTGGAGATCAAAAGCAAAATTAACCAAGTTACATAATCACACAAATGAGACATAATAGCAATCACTTTATTTCATTCCAAGAAATCAAAGTATCTTTCTCTTTACAAAATCCCTGTGAGGACATGGACCAAAGTCAAATTTAGATATCCCCGATGAAAACCGTACAAAAGGACTCTGACAAGAAGTAAAAACTGAACTTTAAAATCTGGATTAGCTTGCCACAGACTGCTGCCAATTTGACTCCGCACAATATCTTTTATCAGTTATGAAATTTAATCCATAAACAAACAAGTATACATAAACTATCAAAGATAGATCAACACCTCTGAAATAAGCATCTGAATGATATGGCCCAGCTTTGAACCTTGTTGTCTACAATAGGACCCTGTTGTCAAAAATAGAATTAGGCCTTTAATGAACTCAAGAATGAATGAAAACTGAACTATCTCATGAAAGCAAAAGAACAAACCTTAGTATTGCTTTCTCCTTCTATTCTCCTCTTGTTCTTCCTTCTCATTTGGATTTTATGCATTCCAAATCAGTTGAAGTAGTTCAACTACTTCCTTTAGTCAAGTTAATTAAACTTAACTAATTTTAGTTTAGGCTAAGTAATAATAATAATAATAGTTAAGGGTCTTTATTTAATAATAACTAAGTAGGTGAGATCCTTTGTGACTGCCTTTTTTTATTCTTTAGAAAAATAAACACAATTAGATAACCATTTAAACACATGCCTCCTTGTAGCTCCCATAAATATTTCCAAAATTTGAATATTAAATATTAGAAATAATTCAAATTATATCCAAAATATGTAAATAACCACATTATCCAAAAAAATAGTTTGTTGTCCAAAACTTTCTGCAGTCCATTGTATTCAACAAATCAACCATAAACACATAAATTAAAATCCATATTTGCCACTTTGAGAGGCAATCCTTCTTCTGTCACTGCTGTCCCCTTTGGACTTCCTAGAATTAGCCACAGGTTGATTCTAACCTTGAGGCTTAATCTCACTAATAACATGGGAACAATCATCCCTCAGGTGCATACAAGAGGACACTGATTTTCATGAGTCGTTTGAATGAGAAGAGGGGGAAGCAAAAACTTTACCTTTGTCTTGCACATGGGAACCTCGGTTTTAAATCGTTTGCTAGCATGAGAGGACTGAACAAGTGACTGTACAAGGGAAATTTAAGCATTAGGATTTACAGGTGGAGGAGGAGGAGGTAATGACAAGTTGGGCCAACCACGATGGTGGGATACTGCCAGATGGATAATCTCCTGCCATCCATCATTTTCGGGAACTTTTGGTTGCATGGATACATGAGGAGGCACATGAATACCAGGGATATTTTGAGGCTGGAAGGGAGGCCTCTCTGGTCTAGGCTAAACTATCCCTTGCCCAATCCAATTGAAGAGCCCAACTTGAAACAACTGGTTTAACTTCTGAGGATCGACATCGAAATGAATTAAGAATCTGGGCCTTCTAGGCCCTCTATTCCAGTTACCTCTTCCCCTATTATTTCTGCCATGACTGCCTCTGCTGAAGAAACTCATCATGTATGCAACATTTCATTAGTAACTAGCCCTTAACATACCATACATGACATTGTGTTTATATGAAACAACGTTTGGCTCATAAATTGACATAAGACCGATGCAATTCAATCCATAATAAATTATTTAATAATTGCTAAGTGAGAAGAGAGTGAAATAGGGTTCATGGGATGTATAGAGGGATTGTAATGAGAAAAAAAGTGGTAGCCTGAAAGGGAATAAGAACATGAGTACTGCTCAACAATTCATTAAATAACTAACTATGCAATCAATACCAAAATATATCAGCTGCCACCTATTTATGTGTCATATCTTTATCACTGCCATACAAAGTGTTTAATTTATTTTATAGAACATGACGCGTAAAAATGAAATTGTGATCGTGAGGGGGGTATAATGAGAAAAAAAGTGATAGTATGAGAGGGAATAATACAGATACTGTTCATAAAAAATAAATTAAATAAAACAAAAATGATAACTCTATTCATACCACAATCCAATAAGTATCCACTTTAAAACCAAAATCATTTAACTCTCCCTTAATTGCAGACAAAATCATTTAACTATCCCTTAAGCATCCACAACCACCAGAGCTGAAAAAAACCAAATGCAACTATGGCTAGGGTGATGGGGTCGAGGTTTGTTTGAGTGACGTGCAGTAAATGCACGTCGCTTCCTCCCCCAACCTTATTCAATTCAACGTACAATCCAACCCATACACCATAACATCAACCATCAATTCAAACACATATCCATTTCTATACCTATTGCATAGTACGCAACCCCGAATCATATCAAAACTTTAACAACAACCATATGCATAACGTTACCATATATTCTTCACATATAATCCTTTAACCAAAGCACATAGTCTAGTAGTTAGGTCCATCACCCTTCATTTGTCACCATTGCAATAACCTTAGGACTTATTCATAGATTTTTTTCTTTTTGTTTTTTGTTCAAGCTCCCATATCATATTTTTCATGAAATGATGTATAAGATCATTAATCAATGTTTAATGCATAACATAACACCTGTACCAAAATAATCCTTATATCCATAGCACTACCATGTATCGCGAGTGACCATCAACACCATCTAGGAATAACACATCAACCAACCATGTTTTCATAACGAATGAAACCATGACTTGAATCATCAATTGTAGAAGACTGTGTAGGCATCATTATAACAACAACAAACATATAAGCGTAACACATCCATCATAGCGCCACTAGTCTACAAGGAGGTCCCACCTACTAGTTAATTATAAATAATAGAGCTTAGCAATCATTTGCGAGCAGTATTCATCGTTGCAATTTTAAGTGTCAACAATTCTTAAGGTTAAAAATGGTAAAAAATTCTCCATGTTGATTCACCCCCGCCTCTATGTATTGGTGAATATCCCAACATTTGGTATTAGAGCAGGTTTCTTCAGGAACAATATAACCACTGTAAGGAAGATCATGGATATTTAGGAAGTTTACTCTACATATGGGGTTCCATTGTTCAATGGATTAAACTTTGCTCATTGGAGCATCATGACGACAAATTTTTTATAGGCACATGGGTTTGACATTTGGAAATCAATATTAGATGGTTACACCACCAAAAGGCAGACCAAAGGGTGCAACAACAAAGAAGTTACAAAAATACAATGCAATGGCATTGAACATAATTCTAAGGGGCTTATGAGAGCCTTAAAAGAAAATAAATGAAGTTTGAAAGCATTCATGAGGTAAAGAGCTTTGGGACAAACTACAAGAAATCTACACAAAGGAAGCAATGCAAGAATGTGCAAAAGATCCAAAGGAAGATACACCAAAGCAAGACGAAACATCAAAGAAAATGGATGAAAACCCAAATAAACATGCAATTGATGAATCAAGTGAAGAAAAGGTGAAGGGAGTCGAATCAAGTAAGTATTCTTGTGGTGATAAATTAAATCCTTGTGACATTAGATGTACCTATGCAAATAAAAACAATTTTGACAAAGTAAGGATGAAAGCAAAAGCCATGCCTCGAAATAAGAAGAGAATGATGAAGTGGAAGTTGAGTTAGACCTTGAAGGGGAAATGATAAGTTCTCTAGATGATTTGAGGAATGCAAGGGAGAAGAACAAAATGATAATGGAACAACTGCAGAGGTATCATGGAAAAAATACATTGCTAGAAGATAAGTTAAGTGAGATTGAAAAGATTGCCATTTTTTTAAAGGAACAAGTAGAAGTGGCTAAGAAGAGTGAAGAAACATTGAAGAATCAATTAGAAGAGAAATATACCCAACTAAGCACAAACTTGCAGAATGATATGATTCAAATAGAAGAGGACAAGAAAATTGAAGAAGTCCTAAGCAATCAACTAAAAGAGAAGGAAGAAATATGTCAAGCAAAAGAACTTGAAATTGTTTCTTTAAGAGAAGAAGTGAAAAGGACAACTGCCCAAACTTGAAGTTTGAGAAGATTACATCAACCTTAGAAGACATCCTCAATCAACAAAGATCTCCCAGTGATAATACATGTATTGGGTATGACCATAAAAGAAAACACATTGAAGAAGAAAATAGTTTCAAACTACCAAGACAGACCGAAGAAGACCTAAAATTCATACAAATGGTTCAAAGGATTCCAATAGTAGAGTAAAAGACCACGATCAATCAAGACATTACAAGCAAGCATCTCAAAGACCTCCATTTCAAATAAGACCCTTTGATCCCATGTATCAAAGTTTCTTTCCTGGTTATTGTTTTTCTTTCAAAAAATTTGGACATAAGGCTATAGACTATAGAGCTTATGCAAGAAATACTCAAGTAATGAATAAAGGTATCTACAATAATGTTAAATGTTACAAATGCCACAAATATGCACACATATCTCGGGACTGCAGAAGCATGATGGAGTCTTCCGTGAAAGAAAATGCTCATATAAAATATAAGAAGGTTTGGAGAAGAAAACAAAAACAAGAAAAATAGGTCAATGGAGAATTCTTAGAGGACATACCCACAGGAGTTGCAGAGACAAGTAACAATGATAAATATGCAAGTAAAGAGGACGATGTTAGGATTACAAATGATGATCCTGCAACAGAGCAACATTATATATAATTCTAAGCGATTTGGCATAGAGACTCCCAATATCATGGATAATGTTGAGGGGGAGTCTAAGTAGCAGGAAAGGAACACCAAAGAAGGAAAACAAAGGATTGTACAAAGCATAAGACAATGGCTTGGAAAATCATACACGTGTTGGAATACTGAGAGGGGGGGGGGGGTGAATCAGTATGGGAACTTTTTACCACTTTTAATCACAATATGTATTCTTTAACTTTATCAATAGTGTTCAATGATTTATCATTTATGCATTCAATACATTATTGCATCATAAGCAATATCATCCATCAATGTATAATAAACAACCATAGAGAAACATCCACAAATACATAGTACACCAGAATTTACGTGGAAACCAAAATGGGAGAAAATCATAGAATGATTTTCTTGTATGTCAGAAGAAATACATTCATAGGAAGCATCGACTTCCCAATTTTCCAGCTCCAATTGAAAGGAGGCTCCAACCCCCTAATTCTTAGGCTCCAACCTGAAGGAAGCTACAACTCCTGGAATTCTTTAGCTCCATCCAGAAGGAGGCTACAACCCCCTGATTCTCAGCCTCCAACCTGAAGGAAGCTCCAACTCCCTAATTCTCTAATACCAACTGAAAAGAGTCTACAACCTTCCTACCGCCCTGAAATATAAGTGCCACAATCACTACTACTGCCACTGTCTCAACCTTCCACTTTCAAGCTGTCACTATCACTACCACTGTCACTGTCTCATCCACAAAATTAGATCCACTCTAAATCACATTCAACTCATGCCAATATCACTAAGAGAATATCTCAAACCATATGCCAATGTCATGACCACATGCCTCTACTAATAATGTACCAAGATCACCACATACCATCACAAGATATGTGTCTCAACCAAGTACCAACCTGTACCATGCATCAACCCGTCACATCAATCTGTCACAACAACCTATCACATTAACTCGTATCAACAACTTGTCACATCAATCTCATCAACCAGACCAGATCTAATCACATAGATCAATCTCAACCATATGCACCATATCACCAAAATGTGCATCAACTAAACCAACTCACAACAACTCACAATCATCATCAAGACATTCATAAAAAAAATCTGATCTAATCACCAAGATCACATACCAATATCACCAAGAGCATATGTCAAAACATATTCCCAACATCACCAAAAACATCCCTCTAGTCATGTACCAAACATCTACTAATAATATACCAAACATATGCCAATATTACCAACAAATGCCTTTGATAATGCACCGCAAGATATACCAATATAACCTAGATATGCACCAACAATGTGTCTCAAATGATCTACCTAAAATCATACACTATAACAAGTGCCATACATCCAAGAGGGAATCTACCAAGACTCATTAAGACATGCCTCAAGCATGCTCCACAACTTCACAAAGATACACCCTCAACCAATCATATAACATACCTTTTAACTCTGTATAAATCTTGTTGCATCA
>ML806694.1:145183-158486 GCA_009831015.1 Picea engelmannii
CTCTTCCTAAACCATTAGTCATACTTCCTTTTGACTCCATTGACCCAAGGCACTAGTCTAGACTTGTTTCCTTGAGCTTGTTATGCCTTAAAACCTTTCAAACTACCTTCAAATCTGCAAACCCTAACTAACCTAGCGTCTAAACCTAGCTAGTTTTAGGACTAACCCTAAGAGGACAACGTTGGCCTTAAAGTGAACTTCGCCTGGATAGAAAGGTGCGACCCTGTCTTCTTACTGTAGCCGTGGAGTTAAATTGTACTTTTGCTGGTTGAAATCGTCAAAACGTCCACCATAGGCTAGCTAACCTGCAAAACAACAAAATTATATAGCTGTGACGTCATACTCTTTATTCTTTGCTTATACCTGCAACGTTGTGACATTTGGCAGCTCCATTGATTGACATTGAGTCTTTGATTATAACTATAAGCTTATTTGCTCAAACGTTTCACTCTTTGTCATGTTATTAACCTATTGATTAAGGCTGACGTCATACATTGCAGCAACATTATATAGTGACACAACAACTTTATGTGTATGAGCTGATTTGAGATTTGCATTATTGATATGATACAAGGATTTAATATTGAAAATTGAATGCTTTTATGCTTTATTGAAGAAGTGATATTAATCTTTTGCCTTTATTGAGCCATCGTTGAATTCATCAATAATAGCACTTTATCATTTTCTCATATATGTATGATAGAGATAGTCATTGATTTCATGAAGTACTAACCCACTGCAAGCACATACTCTAGTTGTATTTGTTTTGTCTCGCAAATAGGTGCATTCATCAGTGGATATTCTCTCTTGACTATCTTATTTGGGCAGCAATCTATGGAAGGGGTTCTCCTTGACTTGGCCTTTATCCTTTAGCCTTCCTTTGACTCAGATTGCCTTAGGGACGTCTCCCTTGGACTTGCCCTCCTAAATAGAAAGAGCTCCCCATTGAGGTGACAGTGGGTGGGGAAGCTCCTGTTACGCCGGTTTCAAGCCCTGACTCAAGCTCTTGGACCTTTCCTACAAACCGTGCGATAACAAGGCCTATTACACATTCAAAAAATTACATTCTCTTTTAGAGATCAATTGTCCATAAAAAAATTCTTTAATAACCAGTTTATTTAAATCTAGAATCAAAGAATCTTTTGAAAGTGAACCAACAATAATATTTAGTTCCTGAAATACATGTGTAAAATTGATTTGATGGAATTGCTCTAATATAATTTTCAGTCGCTGAGCAATTTTTTGAAGCCTTGATTTAGCCACTTGGACCCGATTGTTCATCCAATTGATAATTAGTTTCAAATATCCAAATACCTACAGATCAAGATAATTCTTATCCACTGCGCTTTCAAGGAGTGAAAATAAAGCTTTAAATTATCCCTGGTTGTTGGATCTGTGTCCCAGGTTTGCTTTTCCTATAAAGAAATGTGAGTCTAAGATGTACAAAATAAGTCCCAAGCCATAGTTCCAATATGGACCCTGGTAGGCATCGCAAAAAAATCCCCAAGGGACTTCTTTGTTGATATCTACTACACGAGTCATTTTTGAAGATGGAGAGGGATTATACATGGAGAGTAAAGCCATTGCTTATTGAGATACCTTGAAGGATGGGTAGTGATTTTCTTCAAAAAGACCGGCTTTATGAGACAACCAAACTCCCTAAGCAACCATAACAAGTAAGACTCTATATGGATTTAGCAAGCTTCAAACAAAATACTCATGAAAATAATCTACCAAAAAGTCCCTATCCCACAAATGATCTAAGTTCAACTAATCTTCGATATCATGCCATACCTAGTGAGTAAAGGATAATCCAGAAAAATATGGGAATTGGTTTCATTATTTCTCTTGCACAGATAGAAAAAATGCAACCCCATTTTGTTTTGCAATTGTAATCTATCCCAGGTCAAGACCCTTCCTTTGAACACAAGCCAGAAAAAAAATACCTTTCATTGGGCCTTTTATCTTCCATAGCTTCTTGAACCACCATTCACTTGCTATACCCTCCACATTTTTCATTGCCAAATATCCCAGTTTGGTAGAATAGTGCCCCCCTGAAGTGTTGTATGACCATGCTAGTTCATCATCATACACTGGTAATAAAATGTGAGCCTTTTTTAATTCAGCAGTGTATTGAGTCCAATGTTGATGCCAAACTGATTAAAACCCCAAGTCTTATGCATTTAGCCACCCCCATGTCCATATTGATGAGCAACCAACATCTCCAATACTATTAGGATTGCAACAACTTGTTTCCCAAATGTTACACACCAAATTCCCACACTACTAAGTATGGATTTGTCACACTTTAGTTAGGGAGTGTTTGTCATAATCCCTAAACATGTTGAAGGATAAATTTATTGTATGAAGGTCAAAATACTATGTGCACATGTTTGATTCATTTTTATTGAGAAAAAGAAATTAATTTAGTGTGAGAATCCACCTCACATCTAGTTTCCTAATCTCAAGGAGAAGTTGAGAGTCTCATGGATAGTTGAGATATTTTATCAAACCAATATCCTAATTTGATGGATCTTGAGAGACGTTTCCTCCTTAAAATCCTTGAGAGATATTTTCTCCCTTAAAATCTTGGAGATACCAATTTAGTGGATCTAGTGAGTTATTTCCTCCATGGTGGTTAAGCCTCCAAATCCTATATAATGAGGGCATTCCAAGGTGAAAATGGGGATAGGAGAAAGTGTTAATATGATACTTATGATCTCAAGAGAGACAACTTTAGAGTGCATTCAAGGATTGTATTGGAAGCTTGGAGGAACGCTAGCGCAACAAGTTTGTAAGTTCCCATGTTTTCATAATACATAACTTGACCTATTTCCTTCATACTGTTATTTATACATGTATGCCCATATAGATAGACCTGCTCTTGTCTTATGATATATTGTAGAAGTAGAAGCTGTTGTTCTTTTCCTTCCAGACTTTCTTCATCGTGATAGGAGCCTGGACAACAAGACCAAAGATTGAAGATCAATGAGGACAACTATCGAAAAGGAGTAAGTTACATTCATTTATTCTATCTTCTCTACTCATATACATATATAATAGATCTAAAGGAATGTTAGTGTCCATTTGTTTCTTTTTTCTTTCTTGGAATAAGGGTCTAGATATCCAATGGAAATTTCACTTGTCTGCTGGGGAAATATTCTGTAACACCAGGGATTAGCAATGAGGGCCTATGGGAGGAATATACTTTCTCCACACCCTACTATTCCATCTATATTGATTCTAACCTAAGATCCCAATCCCACCTTCCAGGCTAGAAAATAACTAATTATAGGAAACACAAGATTAATTACCTTCCATTGATTAGAAACATTGTGAATTGGCTTTTGGTTCATTCAGATCCAATCCAGGACTATTCCAGGCACAATGTACTTGTCAATTGAAATCCTCTGCCATAAAATTTCCCTAGTCAATAAAACCCAAAGATATTTTGCAGCCAAAGATTTCCTTAAAATGAAAACATCCTTTAATCCCCATCCCCTAAACCCCTTGGGCTTTGACAATTATTTCCATCTCACGAAATGAGATCCAAAATATTCAGTGCTACCCTTCCAAATATAATTGAAACATAATTTCTAAATATTGTTGAGTACTCCTTTCAGGATATGGGATAGAATATGCCAATAGATGAGAATTGCTTCAATTACTAATTTAATTAGAACCAATCTACCACCTCAGGATATCCACTTATTGCACCAAAAATTTATTTTCTTTTAAATCCCAGAGAGTAACCACTTATAATTAGAGATCCCATATTTATTATGTTTGAGTGCATAACCAAGATACTTCAATCCATATGCTAATTCAAAGAAGGAAAATTAAAAAGATTTATCATGCAATGCTTAATACCATCATCCATCTCTGAGAAATAAAAAGTAGACTCGTTGATATTTACCATCATAACTATAGTATCACAAAGTAACTCTAGAATATCCTTATATTTCCTACCTTTGAATTCCAAACAACAACAAAATATGAGTACATAATGCATGAACAACAGATGGGTGAGATGTTTGGACCTACCAACCTGTACCCCCTGAATTTTGTTCACCCTCCTAGCCTCATCTATAGCCCTACTACGACCACCAACAACCAATAAAAAGGGATACGAGGATGGGGGACAACCTTGTCTAAGCCCCTGAGATGATTTAAATAATGACGAGGCCAAACCATTTATTAACACAATGAAAGAGACTATTTTCATACAACCCATGATCCACTTGACCAGAGGTAAGTCAAAACTAACATGCAATAACATCAGTCTGAGATAAAGCCATGAAACATGATCATAATCTTTGGATAGGTCAATCTTGATTACCGATGTTGGGTGCCTAAGTGTCTTGATGTAGTGTAAACCTTCATGTGCTGAGCTTATTTATTCACGTATAAGCCTACCCTTAAGAAACTTGAATTGCTCAAGAGAAATTATCTTAGGGAATACTGACTTTAATTTGACAACAATCACCTTTGCTATAATTTTGTATAAGTTGTTACATAAAGATATAGGTCTAAAGTCATCAAAAGTGGATGGATAATCCACTTTAGGGATTATTACAATGAAAGTTGAATTATAACTAGTAGGCATTTTTTTGGATTGACGAACTTCCTCCACCACTTGAAGTAAGTCATCCCCCAATACATAAAAAAAATCCTCAAATAATTCAGTCATCCAATAATATGGACTAGGGATCTTGTCTATTTAAAGGAGCATATGATTGCAATAATTTCCTCTCTGGTCACCAGACTGTATAATGTACATTTATCTTCCTCCTCTACAAGTCTCGGAAAATAGGAGACGACTTTTATTATTTCCCCAATTTTTACCTGTTCTAGCTCCTTGAAAAGGACTTTAAAATGCTCACCCCCCAACAAATACTGATCCTAGAAACCTCAAATATTGTTGCATTGATTATCATCCAATTCCCAGATGGTGTTGAAACTCTTCCTATAATTTTCAAAATTTTGAAAATATTTGGTTTTTTGATCCTCTGCTGCAATCCACAAGGCACGACTATTTAAACATCACATCCTGTCTTGTTCGAATAGTAATTTAGCTTGAAGGGACTCCAATGAATGGCACTTGTCGAGGTTTGGTTGAGACACTGCACCTCCCTTGTGAGCTTCATAAATAAACTCTAGGTATTGCTTGATATCCCTTAGAGCCAATCCATGTTCTTTTTCCTCTAACCTTCCCAATAAACAACCTTTTGTTTTATCAACTAAAGAGAAAAAGCAAACTGAGCACTAGACGACACATGTAAATCAAATTGAAAATTTTTCCAATTGTCATGTACCAAATTATGAAACTCCTCCTCCTTGGAATAGGAAGGACTATATTTAAATGGGGCACTTGGTTTTCTATCTCCTTTAGCTAACTCTAGAAAAATTGGGAAGTGATCAAAGCAACACACCTTTCCTAGTAACAACCTATAAATTTCAATCTTCTGAAGTAGAATATCATGAGAAAGAAAATGATCGAGTCTCTTAGAGACCCCACCATCTCCATTCTTGTTGTTACTCCATGTAGGGTAGATTTGAATAGGTTGTACATCTACCCATCCTACCATTTCAAAATTTTCAATAAAATAGTTAGCCACTCTGTATTGATGTGCAGATGATCCCCATATTTACTCTCTTCTAAGGGTCATATTTAAATCTCCCCCAACAATAAGATTATCGGACCGAAAATACTTTAAAGCAAACATCTTATCCCAAAATAATTCCTTACCCTCATAGGGCCCATATAAATTGAGCAAAGTTAGAGATGTATCATTCTTCTTATTGTATAACTCAGTACAAAACCTCGAAGATACAACAAAAATATTTATAATTGAATTATTTGTCGAGAAACTAGAAATGATCTGATGATCCTTCTGAGTCCAAACCATGGAATTCCCAACTTGAAAATAATTTTCTCAGATATTCAATTAAGGGGTCACATGGCCCCATAGTTTGTTGAATCAACACCACATCTAGATTATCCACTTCTACCAATCATTTTAGAGATATTTTTTTGTCCCTCCCCCCACGCCCCTCATATTGACAGACATAAAATTCTGTGGAAACTTCCTTCGGGGTAGTTGCTACTCTAAGGACCCAAAAAATTAAACATTGTCTACCCTGGTTAATTTCATGGGTAGCCTTCTCTTGGGCGTGTTTTAGGGAGTATTTTCAACCCATTTTGGTTGGACCCAACTCCTTTTGTAAATCAAACTCTAAACCCCTCATGCCACTAGGTCCCCGAGGAGGATTACTAGGTCACAAAAGATAGGGTTCTCTTCCAGAGGAAGTGGAGGGAGAACTAGGATGAGAGGTTCAAAAGACCTCCTTGAAATATGAAGGAAAGGGACCAGAGTCCCTAGAGAGGCCAATAGTAAAGGAAACCCCTTCTTTCACCCTTGGCGATCGACTTATCGATACAACCCCTGGAGAGAGCCTAGGAGAAGACCCATCACACCGAGAATGCACACTAGTTGTAGGTATGCTTGAAGTTGAAACATGAGAAAGTAATTGAGAGTGTATGGAGTTACCTAAGGCATGAGAAGGTGATGAACCTTTATTCCATAATTCCTCAAGTGTGCACCATTGCGACAATTTGAGATCCAAATTGTCCTTGAAAAATTTCAGTTGAGTCTAGAAATTCTCTCGTCTCTAGGATCCTATGATCAATGGGTTGGAAATATCACCTATCAAAAGGTCTTGAATTTTTTTTGATAAGTTTGGAAATTGTGTAGACTGTTGTTCCTCCCCTAATCCATCCTTCATCTGGAGGGATGCTTCTTGCACAATTTGCATTTACTGTGGGAGAGAAGGGTTTGAAACCCTTTCGTGTAAGGTCACTACCTCTTTCGCCATAAATTTTCTTTGAAAATTTAGCTCGCAGTTAAAAAAAACATGCCCTAACTTATGGCACTAAGCACACCTAAAAGGAATGTTGACATATTCTAGAACCTGGGTGTAATTTTTGTCCCCTACCACTAGTGCTATTGACTTAAATAAACCTTGAAGAGGGTCTAATTCCACCAGAATTTGAGCCACCGAACGGAAGAAATAAGACTTGTAGCTGTCATCTAATGCAATGACCTCCCCTAACACCTCTCCAATATCTCTCAAGCTAGAGTCTATCCATAAATCTAAAGGAAGATTCAGTAATTTAATCTAAATGGGTGTACTGGTGACAATTTCCTCCCGAGCATAAAAAAGGGGATGCCAAGGTTTAATACTCAACAAGATTTTGTCCCAATACCAACGTCTCACCAATATCTTCCACATATCATCTCGATATCTAAATATAAACCCTATCCATCCTCTAGAGAATAAATGAGTGACCCAGAAACAAAGTCCATTCTTTTTGAATCCATGTATTTAGGTTCACCATGGATACCCTCCTCCCACTAAATTTCTCAACAACTATTTGGCCTTCAATCTTGACAATTTGACTAACTTGAATATCCTATCCAAACACCAAGGAAATGTTTCCCCCTTCCATTTCACCACCTTTTGATGCTTTCGGCTAGGAATTTCCTGTGTTTGCTAGATCATGCCACCCTACAATTTTTCCAAACCTAATGACCTCCAATAAACCCAAATGTATTCGACCTGTCGAAGTTACTTCTATCTTGTGGGTCAGAGTTATTGGAAGGTAGGGGTGAACAGGATGAAGGTGAAGCATTGATGATGTTTCCATAGAAACCAATGTCTTCACTTGGCTCCAAAATTCTAGAACATTCAAGGCCCCAATCTGGTCCCTTACAAATATCCCCTGAAAACGCTGTAGATATGCAATGTTTGACATGGTCACTACTACATGTCCCTCGACACTATCCTAAATAGCTTTATGATTTTCTTGATTCCTCCTTCTCCTGATACAATGCAATACTTGGATCTGAGGACACACAGGGGGAAATAAATATCATATCCTTTGAGATTGTATACTCAGTGTAATCAACTAGGTCAATCATGTATTTCATTGTTTGCAAGGATGTGGCCTAGATCATGCCACCTATCTACATGTGATCCATAAGGAGCTAGTCACTGGAACCTTACTAAAACATTTGTAAAACCCCTCCTGTGCAGTCCATCCTACGAAAACCCTAACTGCCCTCGATCATATATATATATATATATATATTATAATTATTATAATTATTAGTTATGTGATTTTTTAATATATTTGTATATTATTATTTTGTTTTTAATTTTTTCAAGTGTTTGTTTCTTTAAGTTCTAATTTTTTTCTTCAATTTTTAATAACTTTTTAAGTGTGTTTTTCTATTATGATTTATCTTAATTTCAAGAAGTTTGTATGGAAAAATAAAATTTTAATACATCACATATGACAAAAATGTCAAAGGAGCCTCAACCATCATTGAAAAGGTTGTTTGGAAATGACCACTTTGAATAATTTATGAACATAAAGGATACAATAAAAGCATAAATTATATCCAAAAAAAAAGTCAAACACAAAAAAATGAAGATTTACTTGTTGAAATTGATGAATTTGGCATATTTCATATTATTAATTAGTTTAAAAATGTCATTGAAGAAAATGTTCAATTTGACATGTTATTGATGAGTTATATTTCTAATATTTTGATTTTGAGATTTCTATATGTTATTGTTTTATGATGAATCTTTTTAATATGTTCTTTACCAACACTCGGATGGGGCGCCGACATGAGGTGCCACAATCACGCACACATCTCGCGGGAACATCACTCCATTATGCAATTGATTGTCGTTACAACGATATTATCGAACTAATCCATAAGTGCAGACACAAACAGATCTCCCTAACTTCCACAGGAAACTAGAACAAAACAAGACAGAATACATACTTCACCTTAAACTTCATTGTCATATAAACTAGTTTAGAGAGGTACAAGTGACATAAATTTTAAACAACTCTTGATCCTCGCTAGTGTCATCGTTGTAGCTCCTTCCTTAAGTTTGCAAAATGGTAAGCTTGTCTAAGAAGCAAAAACAATGAAGGTGACCAAAATAATGTGTAACAAAATGCCCCCCAAAGTATGAAGCTGGAACTCGTGACAACTGAAATACTTTGTAGAGTGTGTGTGTCGAAAACAAGGAATGCATCGATCGGGAACCTGCAAACAATCAAGCATCTAGATAATAATATACCATCTTCTGAGTCAGGCATTCCCATGATCAGACTACAAGTGACTCTAATTATAAGTGTCAAGTGAGTCAAGGCCACTAAACATACACTGTGGATCCATGTCATCATGATTCAACATAGCCACCAAGAATACACTGTGGATCTATGCTCTAAAAGAATTCAAATTTGGACATAGCCATGAGACATACACAGTGTATATACATGTCAATACAAACTTATGAATACTCCGTCGCAACTTGGACCAATATGATGAGATCCAGGGTCTTCATTTCCATCGTCCCTAAGTACGAATCTAGCCATGTGATTACAGGTGTGTCGAAGTCGAACATGGTAGAAACCACTTGATTACCGGTCATTAATAAAAACCATTAAGAAGTGCAAGGGAAATCACCATTGATGTCAATGAATCCCAAGATACCCTAGTACAATCCAATGAATGTGAATAAATGAGTTGAAGTCGAACACTCGATGGAATCTTCCAATCGGGGGTCAATGATGTGAACCCGCTGTTGAAAGCAAAGAAATATGTCATTGAGGCATGCAGGCTCTAAGGTACTAAATGATTTCTAAGTCTTGTTCCTGGATAATGAGTTGAAGTCGATAGGAAAAGACTCGTCATAGGAGGGCCTTGATGTATCCCCCATCAATGAAACAAAATATGTAACAAATTTGAATTAGATTAGAGTATGAAGTGATTCAAAACTGACATAGGGAAGGTTGACATGGTAGAAAATTTATAACTACATATGGATGACTCGATAGAAGGCTTGATTAGGTTGAACTTCTCTTGAACATATGAACAAAAGGACAATTTTGTTGGCAGCATTGTCTCAAGGAGGACCCAACATATGAACTTGTGGATGGTCAAATGAGAGACAAATGGATTTCCCAACCCGGATACAAATGATGAAGGGGGGTGTCATGTTCAAGAGCGACTATTGCTGCCACTAACACAAAACATAAACACATCTCTTTCCCAATTTCACCCCACCATTTCTGGCAAGTAACTCTTTATTTTTACACAGGCTTGAGGAGGATAACATATGCTTGTAGATGTAAGCTCTTCCTTCGGACGAGTCCCTCAGAGTATGTTTAACAAACCTTAAGAAGGAGAGGTTTGATTATGTATGGGTCTTTCGATGTTTGTTTAATGAGTCCAAAGAAAGAAAACTTAAGGGTTTTTCATTTTTAGAGAGTCTGAAAAACACTTAAAGAGAACACCATCAGGTCCTTTTTCATAAGTTAATCTGATGAGACCAAAAAATAGATAACCTACCATTCATCAGATGTTTTCTTCAAATACTTTTACGAGCGTGAAAAGAACAAGGTCACTCGACCATCTTTTCATGTTTAGGGAGCTTGAAAAGAGCTTAAAGGATACTCCATAGATTTTATTTTTTGTATTTCCAATGCGAGTTCAAAAAAATGACAAAAATACTACTCGATTACATTCTCATGGTTTCACAAGCGTGAGAAAGAATTAAGACTCTGCTAGGATTTTTTCCTAAAAAACCCTAAAAGGATCTATACATAAGAAAAATATGCAAAAACAAACCGAAAAGGGTGGACCCTTGTTCAAACGTCTCATCTCTAGACCTTTTAATTTGCAAAAGTCAACACTTTGTCAAGTTGTTAAGACTTTAGGGCATGGAAAAAATATAAAAATAATACAATTTTTGCAAATAAAAAGTGGTAAAAAAAAAATAGGCCCAAAACACCATTTTACCATTTCATTTGCAAATTTACCCAAATAGTTCTCCAAAGCCCTTTTTCTCCCCGAATTTCAATTGTAGATTGCGAAGCGTGTGGTGGATCATTTTACGAACCGTCTCCGTCAAACATGTAATCTTCTTCTTCTCCATCTTTTCATGGTTTCAAAATTTGTTTTTATTGGTAAAATTTGGGTGTTGGGTCGATTTTTTGGGGCTACCTACGCATTGAGATCGTCGTAGGTCCCCTATATCGTGAACTGTGACGATCTTGCATCGTTGTAGGTGACCCTATAGGCAAGGTGCGTCGACATCTCTCTACGTGAATGCGCAGCCTTGCGACGACTGCAACCAAATTTTTTAAAAAGATAAAGCTAACTAGAAAAACCCCGAGGAAATAATTTTTATGTTTCTAATCTTCTTTTATTACTCCTTGGCAGAGTTTCCATGGTCAAGATGATTGAGTGGCATGAGTGAGACCATGAGGAAGATGATTATTTCACCAGGAATGACCCGTGGACAGTTATGGATCTAAGTCAATGTGGGTTACTCAAGTTTTTCAGGATTTAGGGCTTGAGAGCCCATTTGAGGCTGCTAGAATATTTGGTTCACATGTGGGATGTGAACGAATCGACATTTCGCGTGGGTGTTCATATACTCACAATAGATATAGAGGATATATATTTTATGACAGGATTGTCTCGCCATGGTCACGGGTATTGCTCACAGGCAGCAGGGGTGGAGTTGAATCTATGGATTACTATGTTCGCCACCATTGTGTGCAAGGTACCGAAAAACACAGTGGCAAGGTAGCTATCAGAGATGTCTGGGATTTACTGTTGTAGACCATCCTTTACACCATTACTCGTATGGTAGGGAGTGAAACTCCCCATATGGCTTTGCAAAGCCATTTTTAGTATGCGATAGAGTGCATGGAACCCAAAGTATTCAAATGGTGTGAGGTTGTCCTGAAAATCATGAAAAAAAAACTTACAAAGTGCTGGAACGGTCGGTTGAAACAATTTGGATACGGGTCGATTTTGGTGTCCTTCTTTATGGATAGGGTTCTTGTCCTACGTCTACAGGTGGAGTGGGGTATACTTTCTCCACAGGATCCATGGATGAAGAGGTGGGTGGATCTAATGGCTCGACATGGTGGTGTTCCCATCGTCAAGTATGACGATGTTTTCTTCCAATGGATGAGGAATAAACTTCTCATGGTGGAAGACTATGCATATGTTGGGACAGATTTATGTGGGGATCTAGATCTAGTTTTTCCCGATGGATCCCAGTGGGGGGAAATAAGTAAGAAGGAAATTTTTGTTTATAATGTTTTTGATATTTTAATTACATAAAATGTTTTTTGTGTTATTTATCCAATGACTAATCAAGTGCTCTTAATAATGCAGATGTGGGACCTTATCGTCCTCCGGGATCATCTCCCATCTAGAGGCGAGGAGAGAGAGGTGTTATAGCAGGGGTAGTTGTCACATATCTAGAGGTTATTGAACAGAACCTGGAGGGACTAACCATGAATGTACCTGATGCCATGATGGATGAGCTTCTTAGGCATTATAAATGCCACACAATGGGCGTATCTGCATCTATCGGTCGAATACTCCGTAAAGTATCATGGGCAGTCGCTTGTTACAGTGAGAAACATCCTTGATGATTTTTGTACATGAAGCCATGAGCTTCACTTTTTGATATTTCTGTCTTCGGAAAAACACTTTTTTGTAAACTTTTATCGTTATAAATATAAAATTCCTAATGGCTTACTTGTTTTTGTAAAAAGTGTGATTGTATTTATAAATGTATCAAATGTATGTCTAACACATAATTAGCCAATGCATCTGTGAATGTATTTAGACATCTAGGAATGTGTTGATATTCAATGTAATCAAAATGTCTTTCCAAGAGGCGAACTCGTAAATATACTCGTAACAAAGTAGAACTTCAGATGGAATAAATGTTAGTCAACTGTAGTAATACTAAATGTGAATCAAGTCGTACAACAAGATGATAGATTCCAAGTAAAAAGACGTCAGTTAACAACTCGATAACTGCACTATATTCCACGATATTATTAATTGCACGACCAAGGAAAACACCATGTAGACTGATCAATTCATTCGTAGGTGCATAGATTTCCCAAGTAGCAGATGATAAGTTTTGAGTACTTTGACTAGCATCATCAACAAATCCGATATAGGGTAGCGAAGACACTGATATCTGGAAACCAAGCACAATGCAAGGTAAGCAGCTGAAAGGTGGAACCAAAAATAAAAAAACACACAAGAGTACGATACACTAAAAATACACAACACTCATGCAAAAATGATTTAAGCATAGTACTTCTTCAAGTAAAGCCCATTTCTGGGTTCAATCAAAGGAATTCCATCATAATCTACCAGCTCATAAGCCCCTTTCTCCA
>ML806695.1:5561-26592 GCA_009831015.1 Picea engelmannii
GGGGGGGGGGGGAATCAGTCTTGCCTACTTTTTATTTTTAACTTCATCGATATTAAGCACACATATTAATTATTCAATTAAGCAGTATATGATGAACAACAAACTTTATGAACAAAAGACTTTATCATGGAACCCAATAGGGAAAAGCCACCAATTCTTTTCTCATTAATAAAAGTTCTTTTACAAAACTATTTTCAAGCTACAACTTGATGGAGAGACATTACCCAATTTTTTTCAGCTACAACTGAAGGGATGAAGCCACACCCTGTTTACCAGCTACAACTGGAAGGATGCACCCACACCATCATTCACCAACACCAATTGGTAGGAGGCTTCGACCCCCTTTTTAGTCAGCCACAACTGGCAAGGAAGCACCAACTCCCTCTGTTCACTGGCACCAACTGGTAGGAGGCTTCAACCCCCCTGTTTAGTCAGCTACAACTTAAAAGGAAGCACCAACTCCCTCTGCAGGCACCAACCCGCCCTTGCACCACCCAACCACCCTTATTTTAAAATGCAATACATTCTCTTTTGTACTTCACTGAATTTGACTCATGCAACAATTGCTGTAATTTCTACTTCTCTGTTGCAACCTTTGCTTGTATGGTCTTCTGTATCAAGTACTCGATTGCATAACTGCTTCTCTGTCTTCTTCTGTTATTGATTTTCAATAAGACATTGACAGGCAGCTTAGAATGAACATTTCTTCATCTTGGACTCTGCTCCTGTTTTTGATCTTCTAATATGAACCACAGAGACACATTCTTCTCACCACTTTTTCTCATTTATATAATCTTCAAACTAGTGTGAAATTTAAAACATCATGTTCCTTTATTTGAACCATTGTACCTTTTCATTTAAAATGATAATTTAAACTTTAATTAATATCTTTTTTCCTTTTTATTCATTATTCATGTTTTTCATGATTTAACTCTCTTTTAATTATGACTGTGTATCGGGTCATTTTTGTCATGAGTTGATCACAGACATGGATCAACTCATTAGATCGTACTCATGTTTCTGCTGCGTTCTCGGTTCACCAATAGACCATATTCGATCATTTATCGATTCTCTATATTGTTCTGGTGTAACTCCCTGTCGAATGAAATCTGTATGAGGCGCTCCCTTCAAACCATTTTCATATGACCAATGGCGTAGAACCACAGGTCTAGCAATTTAGGCGACGCATTACAATTTCCTTTTAAAACTCTTATATCATATGCTCATCTGCGATAACCTGATGCTAATCCAAATGAGTGCTTGAGTGCTTTATCAAATCAATTGTCACGATTCAATCTTCTGACGAGATGGATGGTTGACAAAACTTCACACTTCAGAACTTTGTTACATCCAACCTTTCAAAAATATTGATTATGATATTTCCGATTAGATAGGATGGCTCACATTACAACTCGGAACCATATGACCAACTGTGGTGACCAAGCGCTAGACCAAGCGCACACTTTGAGCACTTTATTAGAATCAATGGTCGTGATTCAATCACCCACCGAGATGGATGGCTGTCGGGATTTCGAGTCTTCTCCCTTCGGGACTTCGTAGGTCACATCTTCCAATCTTTGCAAATCTTCTGTATAACAGATGTGTATCCATAATCTCCAATGGACGAGAATACTTCTGAAGTGATCTTTAGATCTGACGATGCATGTTAACTTCGGGACTTCGGCGTTTGGGACTTCGAGATTCTAGAACGTTTGCTTGTGATGAAAAACTCCCAAAGTAAAAACTCTCGGCGTGAAGTAAACTTGCTGACGTCACTTGATGACTTGGAACATACCAAGTAACTGCCATGTGTCACTCAGATTCATGATATACACGTGCCTGAAATGACAATTTCAACTTGACACTTGTCACTATTTGTCTATTCCATGTGTCCTAAATGACGTGCTCTATTGACGTGGTCTGTCAACGTGTCTTGCTTCCTCAACTTCGGGGCTTCAACCTTCGGGTTTGTTTGCTGTATGTTATGTCCAACCTCCCAATTTCCAAAATGGAGAAATCCCGACTAAAGGTGCTAGCTCCTCTTCCACAACCCGTTTTACATGTGAGCTCGGGTTATGACCCAGGGCTGAGTGTTTCGCATTTTCGCATTTCGGGATTTCAAACAACTCTCGTCGTTGTTTCTCCGAATAATGAATCCCTGAATTCATTAATCTGGTGCCACAAGCCCTCCTTCCAATCGACGACTAGGATCTCTTCAAAACTTCGGACTTCGCTATTTTAGGATCCTTGACTCCTCGACACTCCAAATCCTTTGATTCCCAAGTTTTGAAGGAACTCACAACTAACCTCCGTGCAACTTCTCCAAGATCTAATGGTCGATATCATTCATCATCATATCGACAGTGATTGTCTCTTTGACCAAAAGTTAGGGGGCTTGATAGGTCGTCCCGGGCTCCAGGCTGGTGAGCTTCTCATGGAGTCCAAACACCTAGAGCCCCCACCATACCTTTGCACTACGCGTCGATAGGGTATGGAGAGTGTTGTGTATATAACCCTGCATAAGCTTATTCACACTTCCAATATGGGATAAATCCCGTTACATGAGACGATCAAGACCATCAATTTCCTTGATCGGACGACTGCTGAGACTTCTCACCTTTTCCTGTGCAATGGTTGACTTCTCAATATTTCCATAGAACCCGACGATACTTCTGCAATTCACTTCTTCCATCTAAGCTTTGATCTTCATTCGCGAACCCTCCCAAGCTTTGATCATAGGAACATTGTTGATCCTATCGTGATCAACAATAATCACGAATCACTTCTGTACTATGTTTTCCCTTATGAGATTTGATCTTCGATCTTTGCACACTGTTTGACATCTTCTGTTGACTGGTATACTTGTTGACATTAATGACAATCTCAACAGTGGTAATTCATCATTAACAACAGATCATCACATCCACTGTTGACATCAATGACAATATATCCAACAAATTGTACAAACATGTTAAAAATATTGTAATCATCAATTTAAAACTTAAATCTTGAGTTATGGAGGCTTAGCCAACTTTGGGCGTGCAATTTCATATAGTCAACTTTAACAATTTGGCCCTTTGGTTTTACAAGGCATTTTTTTATCCTTTATGCGCACCAGGATTTGTTTTTGTTTGAAAATGCCAATCTAAGGCTATAGAAAGACGTAAAATAACAAATTACACCTTCTTCAAGTTGAACCACTCAATTTGGATTGAAATTGAGACTAGGGCGTGCATTTTACTGTAAGACAGTTTTGCCTTCAAATTTACATTAAATACAAAATCTAGGTGCATGAAAGCGACCTCTCCTATTATTCACTTGCACTTTAAATGACATATGTAAATTTACCATATATCTAAATCCATCTTAGAACTTATAAAACAATTTTTGGATTTATAGGGAAACTTGGGTGTGCATTTTAATTTGGTCATTTAGTATAGTTCCGACCTTCCAAATTACAAGGCAAACTTTGCCTATTTTGCACAACAAGACTGTTTAAACTTGCAATTGAAAAATTAACAATACAAACAGATCTAATATGATAATCCACACCGCCAACATCTTTCACAATTGAAATCTAAGGTATAATACAACCTTCACTTACTTTTTACAAACAAGTTGTACAAATAGGTTGAAACCTATATGTATGAAGTATGCATATGGCTTGTAAAACAATAATTGTGCATGCAAATTACAATACATACACACGATAGAAATGCAACATTTGACCAATTTACTTCACAATGGTAATTTTCATACCATGACCATTCATAATCCAATATATGAATAAAATATATACAACTAATACTTAGCACATGCAATATATATATATATATATATATATATATATATATATATATATTTCAAAGGTTTCATATTTATATATACATAGTCTTAAACCCTCATATGCAATCATTCTTGCATAAATACCCTATTGGGTATGTTCATATACAACAACAATCCACAACCACAATATTCATTTGTGGAATCATTAATCTATCATCTATCACTATAAAACATTCTAGAGTTGCATATGTAACAATACATATTAGATCATCCATGCAACCCCAAACCCAAATGTATATTTCACCCTTCACCAAATTCTAGGGACACAATAACATATATACATTCTTCATTTTCTCCTAACAGGGCCCACATTTTCCCCTGACACAAGGCTTGCCTTTTTCACTCTAGGGCATGCATTTTACAACACACCCTATTTTCATGTAGAAAACACATAATTTCCATCTTTGAGTGTGGATTTTCTTCTTAAGGAATACATATCTCATCTTAAGGAATTCATTAATAAATAAACTGTATATCCATAATCTCATCATACAAAATTCACCACTAGGCGTGCATTTTCCTTAAGATGGTGTGCATTTTAAGAAGGCCAATTCAAAAAAAATTCTGTCTTTGTCCTACAAGACAATTTTTGGTCTTTTTGCACAACAAAGGGTTTTAAGTTTCCAATTGCAGAAACAAAGGTATAAATAGATGTATAACTTTTCTACAACCTTATAACTTGTAATATATCCTGTAATATTGACCTCTTCATTCTATAAGACAATTTTTGTTCTTTTTTGCACAACAAAGGGTTTTATTTATCTAAATGCATAAACAAAGGTATATGTAGATGTAAAAACATAATTTACACACTCTCCAACTTGAATCAATCAATTTGGAGGTGAACAAACTCTATATTTTCTATGATTTTTTCTCTTTAAAGTATTTTCTTATATGGGTTAATTATTTATTGTTAAGTTTTATGCCATTTTGTATGTATCATTGGTTGGTTAGAAGCCACTGACGTTGATTTCTCTCATAACCCACCATCGTTTGATTCATCAAAAGTTCATGATTTTTTTTGCATAGAAATCATCATTTTTTAGTGTAAATGCAGTCCTAATTGTACAAGAAAACTAACAACATCATAATCATCAATTTACAACTTAAATCTTAAATTATAGAGGCTTAACCAACTTTGACCAGGCAATTTCATATAACCAACTATAACAATTTGGCCCTTTGGTTTTACAAGGCAATTTTTAGCTTTTATGCACATCATGTAGGTTTTTGTCTGAAAATGCCAGTATGAGGTTATAGAAAGGTGTAAAATCACAAATTACACCTTATTCAAGTTGAACCATTCAATTTGGATCAAAATTGAGACTAGGGCATGCATTTTACTCTAAGGCAGTTTTTCCTTCAAATTTACATAAAATACCAAATCTAGGTGCATGAAAGAAACCTCTCCTGTTCTTCAATTGCACTTTAAATGACATAGGTAAATTAAAAAGATATTTAACTCCATCTTACAACTTATAAAACAATTTTTGGAGCTACAGGGAAGCTTGGGTGTGCATTTTAATTTGTTCACTTAGTAGAGTTTTGACCTTCCAAATTACAAGGAAAACTCTGTCTCTTTTGCACAACAACCCTTTTTAAACTTGCAATTACAAAACTAACAACATGAATAGGTCTAATATGATAAACCACACCCCCTAAAACTTGCACAACGAAAATCTAAGGTATAATACAACCTTGGCTTACTTTTAACAAACATGTTGTGCATTTTTAGGGTTTTACTAGACATCTCTTGCCTATTTTTGTGCAACATATTCTTTTGTGACCAAAAATGAAAAAATAAGTATACAGGCTTATGTAAAATGACTTAAAAAATCATTTATAATTTGAACCACTCAAATTGAATGCGTTTTAATACTTGGATGTGCATTTTAGTATAGCTTGGCGTGCATTTCGCACCAAGGCAAAATTTACACCAACCTAAAATTTGCCCTCTTTGTCCCATAAGACAATTTTTAGTCTTTTTGCACAACAAAGGATTTTAATTTTCCCATTGCACAAATAAAGGTATAGACAAATGTACAACTTTTCTACAACCTTGTAACTTGTAATATAATTTCATGTAGGTATATAAACTAAAATACCAAATAATAGGTAGATTCCATGTAGGTAAACAAACATAAATACCAAACTGATATAACTTGTAATATACTTTCTTGCAGGTAGATTCAAACATTATTATAAATATGCATTAAATATCCCTTAAAGATTTCAGACAAACACTAAATATCACAACAAGTATCACATATAAGACAAGTATGAGTCAAAACAATATTGATCTTCCATTAATTCCTCATATTAGTAGGATCTTTACATGAGAGACATCATAGTTACAGTCTCCATTACAAAACTAGGAAAGTGTAATATAGATTCTATGCCTTTCTTCTCTCCAAAGATTCTTCCCAAGGTCTCTCTAATAAGCCTCTCCTTTCCTATCTCTCTATTTGCAACCTTATATATTATGTTCCCTATGGGGACCACCTCGATCCATAGGTTAGTTACATAAGTTGATCATAACTAAGTTTACATGTATTTATGGGTCCTAAATCCAATTGTTGTAGCTCTGATGTGATGATCTCGATAGACTTGGTATACTCTTATTGTGCTTACTTGAGGCAGACTCCACCTTATTATAGCTAGTCGGTTCGACCGCCACAATCGATACTTAGAAGTGTGTTTGATCCAGTCACTAGCTTCACATTGTGGAGTGGTACTGAAGCAACTTAAAGTGAAAATGGGTTCCAAACTTGGTAGTGCATTGAAGGGTCTGATGGAAGATACATAGTGCTATATGGATATGGAGGGTGCACCACTAGGTGGGAAGAGAGCAATGAAAGTGATGGTTAATGGTTAATGATGTATTACAAACCATCTCGAGGTAGAGGATTATGGTGGGGATGGGTAGGATTGATACAACTAGGCATATGTTCACCATGCGTTATGGTCTTGTTGCGAGACAACTGTCGTGACATCCTATACTTGGGTCAAACACCTTCAATGCCCATTTGGCTTGACAAATCTGGACATATTCCTTCTTGCGAGATACTTTGTCTCCCATCTTCTTGTACTATTACAGTCCCTCATCAGTGTTGGCATCATCGATTCCTCCCCTCAATATGTGCTTCTTTTCCTTTGGTCATCCCATTGCTACTAGAGACTCCCCCTTTCTTTTTATTGGGACCTCTTGGATTGTCATTTATGTGACATGGTTCTTCTTGACTTGTGGCACCATCGGTATACAAATGTAGTATTGTGACTTGATCTGATCTGGACACCTGAATCCTTCCCAAGTTTCCCCCATGGTTGACATATTGTGCTATGTCTCAACCAACTAACACTAACACTCCTTCCCACTATAATGCACTAGCTACTTGGTGCTAGTCTCACTTCAAGGAGTTGATGTAGCGACAAATTGATGGAGTACCCTTATAATTCCATGTACTTGTGTCCCTTTGTTATACAAAAGGTATAAACTCTGGGTGGCATCGGTCATGATTGATCTCCATCATACGATGTCATTGGTCAGATTAACTAACTTCACATGTGAGATTCTCTCATAGCTTATTCGATGACATAACTCTATGTCAGGTACCGTCGTTGCTGACCACATCAAGTGAAATTTTTATATTCTCACTATGTTCATTCATTAATCCTTGTCCTTTCCAATATCTCTCATCTAGTTAGGTTTAATTGATGTCTCGAGACAACCTATTACACCTTAGTGGGAATAATAAGCCCCCGACAAGCATTTTTATCCCCCCTAGACAACATAATTAAGCCCCAAGGTGCCAAATGTGTGCATGAGATGAATACTTTGATGATGTGGTAGTGTCACGTGGGCACCACGGTGGGAGGCCACGGGGTGGTGGTGGGTCATTACAGTGATGTTAGCATGGCACCATTGACGTTCTTGCCTAGATATCGACAATCTTCACCATAGTTGAGTGGGTCGTGGAGAGGGTGGTTTTATTGCAAACTGTTGAAGGAGAGTCAAAAGTATGGATAATATAGGAGGTAGTTAGAAGTCCAACAAATGTCGGGGCACCAAGAAAAAAATATAACAAAATTTTGAGAATTGCTTAGTAATTTCTGATGGTATGGTTGATTTTTTTTGTACCATCGAAAATCCTCTTCGAACTTAAACACCATATGTAGTAGTGATGCAAATGTGTTTCTTTGTCACTGGAGGCTATGTCCTATTTCTGGGGTCAATAAACAAGGTCATCAAATCTTGTTTTGGAATGTTCATATCTCTAATCTAGTTTCTATCTAAACCCGTCATATAAATTCAATCATTCTAGCTCTATAATAAGAAGTATGCAATAGTTGGCCTTGGGAATTAGTAATCAAAGAAACAATTGTATCCAATGATGTAGCTAGTGAAAGGCATGAGGTCTCTCTATTATTTCTTAGATATTGTATGAGGTATATTAATGGCCTAAGCTTTGCATCAATTCCAAAATCCACATTTTGTGGTTATGGGTTGGAGTTTGGTCTATCTTCATTTGGTGATGGTGGGTTTGGGTTTTCTTTAGCTGCAACCTCCATGTGATTTAAATATATTGCATTTAAAGAGGGAAAAACATATTTTTATTTGTTCTTATAATTTAAAAAAATATAAAATACAAAAAGAAGAAGGTTTAACAAACCTACATGGAACCAATCGATCAGGAAGTCAACTCAGGCACTCAAACACTCCTACAATGCCTCCTCAAATCGCTCAATGACTTGCAAAATGTGCTCCATGGTTAGGTAACAACAAAATCAGCCATGTTCTATTTTACAATTAAACATCACAAGAGGGCATGCACACTTATAAGCACACACACACTTAAGAATGCACATGTTCTTAAGAACACACATGTGCTTAGGAACACACACACACATTCCTGAAAACATTGACTTAGTGCTAAGTTGTCAAGCTTGCATGGCAGTTCGGGGAACCTTGAGGCTATATGATCATGAATGCATGTGCATTTCTAGGAACGTGAGGGTGTTTGTGTGTGTGTGTGCATTCTTGCATACCCCATTGCCACTTTTTTACCATGAAATTCATGCAAACACCCTTAAAAAAACTAAATAACAACTTAAAAACATTACTTCTGCTCAATCATTTAAGAACCAACACCACTAAATAAGTTTATTGTTAAAAACTATATTGAAGATCCATGTAACCCAACGAAAACCAAACAACATCACAAACTTTATACAACTCATCACCTAGAACTTCAAGTTTTCACGATTTTGGTGAATAAGTTAATTGTTTGTGAGGTTGATTCATATATTTAAATATTCTCACAAATTTCCCTATTAATAAAAAATAATAATTGAACCAACTTATTAGGTAAACCCCTGAAGTAAAAAATAAGAATTGAACCAACATATTTGGTGGACATCTAGTCCAACTGATACGTGAGTTGATACTTGAGTTTGCGATTCAAAAAAATTGAACCAGACTTCTTCTGCTTCAACATGTCTAGGAGGCATTTATGTAAACAAAAAACCAAAGTGAAAAATGTGATATTTTATTGATTTCATTTTGTGTAAAAAACTTTGTCCAATTACAATTTAAAAATAGTAAAACACATTACAAACAAATTTAGTAGGTGTTTTTTGTTATTGAATTATAGTTTTTTCTTGTATGAAATTTGTCATGCATTAATAACATTACAAACAAATTTTGTAGGCTTTTTATGTTATTAGTCCTTGCCGAAGGCTTGGGACTATAGGAATCGTTTTTGCGTTGACCAATATTTTGGTGTCGTTTTCCAAAGTTTAACTTTGTTGGGAGCGATTCAATTTTTTCCCCATCTTCTGATTGGTCCTTCAAAATAGGATCTTATTGCTAGGGTGACAATGATAATTTAATAAGAAATTTAATTATGCAAGTTTAGCAGATGGTTGGAACATGTGCACGTACGAGTCTCAAAGTTTCGAGACCATCATGGTTTCCAAAGCTTGCTATTGTGTCAGTTGGTAATTGGGGACATTTAAAGCCACAAGCCAGAAAATATGCATATATATTTACTTTACAACATATATATATATATATATATATATATATATATATATATATATATATATATATATATATATATATATATATATATATATATATATATATATATATATTAATATTATTCTCTTTCGATGGTTCATTAAATTTAGTACGATTCATCAATTTTGAAGGGATTTTTGTGTACCGTATGACATGATTTTCCATGAGAGATTTTACGGATTACACATAGTTTAAATTGAATTCTTTTGTTCTAATTAATTGTTGAATTCTTTGCTTTTGATCATGATATAGTTTGCTATAATCCAGGAAGGCAAGGTTCTTCCCAAGTTACAGGCGTTGCGATTGGCGACTTGCAAGACATCTAGTTTTGGGCTTCTACAAATCTATGTGAGTGGGTAAGAAATTATGTGCATCTAGTATATTTCTTTTAACTAGTTGGTTGCCATATTAATTTATGTATTTTAGATAAGTGCAATTGGTTTATTTGTTTTTTATTAGATAGAGTGTGCTTCATGCATAGTGTAGTTGCTTCTGCTGTGTTACTGGCTGGAATGGTGGAGTGGAATATTTTTGTGTGTGTTGCATATGCAAAATAGAATTGGGGGATGATTATTATTTTGTTTTTTCAGAAGCAAGTCAAGCCAGTTAGGGGCCGTTACATAAACTGTGTAGGCCAAAACCAATCAAAAGTGAACATGGAGAAAATGAGTGATGTTTTGAGGTTGTATTGTTCACTTTGTTTTTTGGTTGCTTAATTTTTTTTATCTACCATGTCATCTGTTATGGTTCAGAAAGATGAAGTTATTCTCAATTTCCAAGTGCCGTGACTCGCGACTTGTAGGAATTCTAATTTTGGGGTTCTAGAAATCTATGTCAAAGGGTAAGAAATCCTCTACATTGTGTGTTATATGCCAAAGAAGATTAGACACTGATTCTTATTTTTCCTTTTCAAAATTAAGTTAAGTCGGTCGAGGGCTATTTAAGACACCACATAGGTTAGAAAGAATCAGAGTTAAACATAAACAAAAACGTGTGTTGTTCTAATCTTGTATTGTTGTTTTTATTTTGTAGTTGCTTGATGCTATGGAGATAGTGTAGGTATAAAGTTAGGGAGCATTGTATTCTTTACCATGTATTGTAAAGCAATGTTGTTTTTAGGTTGGATGCATTTTCATATGGTGCTAGGGATTGTTTAGTTGGTGCATTCCACAACATTTTCCATCTGCTATTTTTTTGTGTTGGATCATGGTATAAACCATTATAGTTTAGAAAGATAGGATTATTTTTCAAGTTGTCCGAGGGATTTTTCTATGAACATATGGCCACACTTGGTGCAACTATGTTTTGCACACCTCTGCACTTGGCAGATGTATATTGCTAGCACAACCAACAATGTATTTTCAATGCTTGTGTGGAGAATTCATGCCAGTTATTGTCATGCAGTTCCACACCTTCGCATGAAAAGTTGTGATAAGGGATGTAATTTGGACGATATCCCATTCATTTGTCACACGTTGATTTTGTCAGTTTTACAAGGAGAGGGAAACGATTTGGAACTACTCCCAAGTAAATGTCACTATTTTCTATGGGTTGGGTGGTGATTTCTATTTATAATTATACGTATTTTGAATGTAATTCATTTGGGGAAAGGAAATTTTAGTAAACACGTGTCATTCACCCGGGCTTAAAGAAATTTGTGCTTAGTGCTATATTTATCTTTTAGAAATTTCCTGGTCAAATGTCTTTTTATAGGTTGTGTGGGGGATTTTGCTAAGATCATATCTCCATATTCGACATAGCTATTTGATTTGTTCCTCTGTGTTGTGCACATGTATGTCGTGTGCATAGGAAACACTTGTTCTATTTCTGAGCATTGTGCAGAGGATGGATGCCACTGGTCCTCGTGGGGTCTTATGCTTCCATAGGTCCGAATTTCAAATAGTTTTGCACCATGAGTTGTGACAAGATAGGTAATTTGGAGGATGGATGGGTCATTTATGGCATGTTGATTTGCTTGGATTTAGGGGGAAGTGGCAGGGATTTAGAAATGATGCAAACTAGATGTCCCACTTTTCTATGGATTGTGTAGTGGTTTCTATTTATGGTTACCTACGTTTTGGAGGCTATTCATGTGTCTAGAATAGACATTTTAGTGAATTTGCATCATGCACTCGACCTTGAAGAAATTAGAGTTGTTTAATTTATTTATGTTTCATAAATTTTGTAGTGAAATGCCTTTATGGTCTGGCATTGGCGCACTTGGGTGCCTCGACACCTTTGCAGTTGGAGTAGCTATGTCATCAACACTTCCGCACAGGTGCATGCCCTGTAGAGCCGATACTTGGTCTATTTTCAAACCTTGTGTGAAAAATTGATACAACTCCTCTTCTCGCACAATCGCACTTCTGCACCCCATCACTTCCAATAGTTCCACATTAGGAATTGTGACAAGCATTGTGATTTGCAGGATAACTCATTGATTTATGGCACATTGGTTTGCTTTGATTTATGAGGAAAGGGAAGGGATCTAGAAGCAATGCGAAGAAAATGTGCTGCTTATATGTTAGTTGCTCGATGTTTTTTGTTTATGATTACTCTTATTCGAAAGGTAGCTGATATATGTCAAAAAGAAAATTTATCAAATTCACATTGTGCTCTTCACCTTGGTGCAATCTCAACTCTTTGATGTATTTATCTTTGGACAATTTCCTAGTCAAAATAGTTTTTACTTGGTGATTTTTTAGGTTGGACGAAAGCTTTTTCTATGGCCATATCTCTGTTGTTTGCACAAGTATGTCTCCCACTCAATCAATAGTTGGTGTATTTTCAACACATGTGTGAAGTATTCATACCACGTAGCCATCCACACTCACACATTCTGACAACAATAGTTGGAGATTCTGAAAGTATTGATCTAGTATCTTTCTTTTATCCAATGGTTTTCCATATTAATTTATGCATTTGACAAACACATGCAACAAGTTTCTTTTCTTGTTTTCATATACCCCACGTCCACCGACATAGTTGAATCTAATACATATAAAATCTACTAGTATTGACATCCAACATCTCGATTTCTATGTGGTCCAAAACAATCGATTCTTATTGTTTGATACTGTGTGCTTCATGCATAGTGCAATTACTTTGTTTCATTCAAATTTGCATTGGCATTGGTGTAATGTTTAAGCAAACCAGTCCTCTTTTTTTAGTTGTATTATTGGATCAAATGGTTGGATGAAATATTTTTGGCGTGCATCATATGTGACAAAGAAAATTAGTAGCTACTTATTAATTTTCTTTTTCAGGGGTAGGTTAAATTGGTCAAGAGCTATTTTAGAAACTATACAGATAAAAAAAGAATCAAAGTTAAACATAAACAAAAATAAGGTTTTCTATTTTGAGATTGTATTTTTTTTTCCACTTGCTCAATGTTATAAACATAGCTTAAGCATGATATGAATGACATAAACTAAAACATGGAAGATACAACATCATGAGAGAATTAAAAGAACTATGTTCTAGAGATGTATACAAGGCTGCAAATGTCACTATAAATAAACAATGGACCGTTGTTTTCAACTTTCAATTTGAAATGCATGTAAATCATAGTAAACATTGACATATTGAATTGCATGGACATCCGAACACATATTGGCATATTTCCATATTTTTTTTACATATTCATAAATTTTATTTCCTTCCTGTTGAACTAAAACATGTTTTCATATTCTTGCTACATATTTATAAAGTGCTTTGTTTCTATGTTGGATCAAGAAATTATGTTGGTCATGACAAACAATTGGTATAACAGAGATTCTGATCACAGAGAAAATAAAATATCAAAAATCTGCACTGCGTTTTCATCTCGTTAACATCCATTTGCATTGCTATTTTCATTGTTTGATGTACAATACATCGAAACAATCACCAGTGATTAAAAAGGAAACAAGGAAAAAAGAAACATGAAACAAGAATTGGAAAGGTACATATTTCCCATTTATATGTGTACTATTCATTTTCTTTTCATTTCTTATTTGTTAATATTGTATATTTCATGTGATTTTGACATATAAGGGTTTATTTGCTTGTTCATTGCATTTGGTGCATTGCTTTCACATCAAAAATGAAATAGAGCAATTGTAAGAGAGAAATAAGTTATAAGCAATACGAGAGAAGAAACTCAAGAACAATGTCCGAAGAGGAGGTATGCCCATAACAATTACACAATGAACACCTTTTTTTTGGGGTAGATTATATACATATGTAGCAATATATATTCATAGTGCATAGTAGTGTGTATAATCCAAAGTGCATATTGCATCCATGAGTATCCTATCCTTGGTGGGTTGAAAATACAGGGTTTGTCAGGATTTGATCTACAAAACTCCAAGGCATATGCATATTGAATGTTGAGTGGTGCACTGAACAAGTTGTCACTCGAGATGATTTGAGAATTACACGGACCGATTATCCTTCTGTTAGATGTGAATGTACAATGTATTCAAGCAAAATTCTTGGACTTGTATTGATTGGGCGATAATCCATTAACATAGTAATAAACACAGAGCATTAAAATAGATATCCATTGAAATGATAAAAGACACATTGGATTGCAAAAAGAAACAAACCTTGCATTATTTTCATTTGATACGAATGATACATACAAAGGAAGACTAGTACATTTCATAGAACTATGCTATGTACTTTGCTTATTTCAATAATGGTTGCATTGCTTTGCGCCATGGGATCTGTATTGTTAATATGTGGTTGTCCTATTGTTTGACACTTATCTGTCACACGGTAATAATATTTTCGAACAAGTTGATCTTATTTATTTATATATAGTAGCCCTATCACTTGATGCAATGAATGGTATAGAGGAGCAAGAAGAGAAATAGATTATAGTGTTGACATTTAGTGCACAATGGTTTATTTTTCCATAGATTGCGCCCTGTTACAGACTTATAACACTAACATTCAATGCTTAAAACAATTCAAACTCTATTAACTTGGTCTTCCTTGAATCAAGTGGTACTATAACGTAAAAAAAATGCTATATTGAATTGTGAGAGTTCAGAATGTGACTAGGTTGGATACCCACACATTGCTTGAGTAAGTGAAAATGATTTGTCTAGGTTGTGGTTGCATCCAGACACAACTTTTAGAATGAGTAGAGTCATCCCAGAGGTGACAAATGGATTTGGTGTACATTTCTCCGATCTCTCAATGTCTCTCTACTTAGGATTACTTTAGATTGATGAAGTGTATATGTACTTCATCCTACATTCCATAAATCTAAGAACTGAATATCCCAAGTCTTGCAACTATAATTTTTCCTATTTACTCAAGCACTTGCAAACGATTAGGATCACGTAATCACTCCAATGGGAAGGACCACTGTCATTCTCATGTCTGGTTCATATTGGTTGACAACAAGGAAGATGAGGAAAAATACAACCAAAAGAGGGGGAAATACGTAGAATAGAATCGTCGGGTTCAACAAAGGTGTTGATCCATGGTGGCACACACAAACAATGTTGGATTAGAGAGCTGGTGAACCATAAGAGCTTTGAAGCACAGTTCAAGCAACTGTTTGGCAATGATGGCATCTTTTTCATGAACAATAGGTTGGGTACCCTTCCCAATAGTTGTGTTCTCCATGTCAACCGACGTGATATTGAAACTATGGGACTATACATGGTCTGCATGAAGTACAAACTATAAAAAATCACATGTTTGCTAGGAGAAGCCATGGATGTGGGGACTTTGCAGTGGAACTAGAATAATGGAACTAGTGACTGAATGATTGGTGGAACTACTCAATTGACAACTGTTGGGAGATCTATTTGTGGATAAATGGAGATTGGCTTCGAATAATATGGTTCTATAAATTCGTATAAATAGTTGGGAAGACAACCAAAAATTGGTGCTATGATGTTCATGTTTTCCCACCGGCTCCATGCACCGATGTTCTTGTACTGATACATTACAATTCAGATCTAGGTTCCTTTAATGCTGTATGTAGAGACGATGATTCACCGTACTATAGATGGCCCTTGCACAGTGTGGCATCATAACTATCTACACCCACATTACCTGTGTGATCTAGATGGATTAGAATGCTTGATGCTTCAATGCTGTGAAACACCATGTATCCCTTTGGTTTCCTATATGAGAGTCTCATCGTGTCGAGTGTCCTATGTGCTACCTATAACTTCTCCTGTTGGATGATATTTGCCAAATCTGCCACCCTGCCAAGTTGTATTTTTCTCCTATGTGGATAGAGAAGGTCCTTTCCTTCTAATGGGTGTGAAGTTATACATGCTGTGTGCTTGGCTATCTGCTTCACATGCTGAGCTGGTGGTATGCTACACTAATTCGTGTATTCTTTGAGACTTCACAATGAATTCGACCTGTGTGCATTATAGTAGGCGATCCATTGACATTTCACTGTCACTGAATTTTATATTGCTTCTTTGATGATGTGTACCAGGAAAAATCGAGCTAGTGGATGCATCCACAACTTCTTGGGGTGTTTGAGGAATTTTATACCAGATAATTGATCTGGATTATTTTCGGCACGAAATGAGAGCGAAGATATAATAAAGGAATGCACAGAGATATCACAAATATTCAATAATATAACATAAATGTATCAGAGATGCAACCATAAACACAGATATATAGTAATACACGATTTCTATTAATGAAATAAATGTACAGAGACTGTAAAAATACAGAGTGAAAGATTCGCTAGAATGGTGGCAGCTTATCTCTGAGAAGAGATGTGATGGCTACTCACATTCACAAGAAGATGATTACAATGAGGCTCTGAAGGAATTTTTACAATAAACATGAATTCCAAAAACCCTAGACATCCAAAAACCTAACCCTAGGAGATGAAGCACCAAAATTTATGTGGGCCTCGTTTGGGTAAGTTAGTACATCAACTTCCCGGGGTCGTAACTTTTGCATACAATCTCCTTTTAGGCGTATGATAGCCTGTTGGAAAGGTATCATCGAGGAGATTCATTTTGGGGGCTCAATCATGCCTTTGGCTATTATTGAGAAGCTTGATCCCGAAAAACCTTCATTTAGGCCCTCAAAATGGCCCCAGAAGTTAAAACTGCTAAAAATAGTAAATTGCCAAAATTGCCAGAAAATTGTTTTGAGCCAGTTGGAAAAGGTGGGTGGCCACTGATATCCACCTGGATCAATAAAAATGCCAAATATATTGTTTGTAAAATCTTGTGCTGGGTGTTAGGATCATGCTATGCTTTCTATGTGTGTTTCTAAATCGCTTAAATGTATTCCGCCATGGTCTGATACTTTTACAGTTCCACAAGATCATGCAATGGATGTGGCACTGATTTTTCATTGTTGATACATTTCAATTAAAAGATTTGGTTCTAAGTGTTGTGAGAATTCATATAGATCTTATAACATAAAGTAAAAGTTTGTTGCAATGGACATTGCTAAAGATTCAATGTTCATCACAGAGTTTGTTACACTTCACAAATATTTTGCATTTGTAGGGATTTTTGCAATTTAATATTGTACATATAATTAACACTTTTGCAGTTCTATGTACCATGTGGTGTGCAATGTGATTTTGTGTATTGGATAGTTGATATACATTTGGAAAAAAAAAGGAGAGAAAAAGGGGCATATAACAATGTAAACATAATACATAATATATTGTATGTGCTCAGCATTCACATATTCCATGTTCTAAGCAGGAGAAGTTGGACGAGCCAGGGAAGTATCGGTACTAGTGCATCACAAACATCTACCCAACAATAGAGTCAAAGGTAAATTTCCATAAGCTATTTTCTGTTTACAAACTGGAATAACAACCAAGACATAGGTAGATATTTATAAACATTCTCGTGTAGACACGAGAAAAAAATAGCGCCAGGTGCTTATGAAATTTGCAAATTGCTATGTGTATTTCAAGCGAAATAAAAATACTTGGAATTGAAGCAATCAATGTTGGAGAGTTAAGTGTAATAGGTACAGATGAAGCAACTATCCATGTGCAGTAGGAGAAATTGGAAAGGTATGTATACAAAAATGTAAATTGTGCAGTCGAGCAAAACATATATGGAAACTATCCTTCATATTTCTTATTTTGTTTTAATTTCTATATGATAATGCAGCTCTGTAACTCAGAATATTGTCTCAATAGAGGAATTGAACAATCACATAACTAGAGAAGTATTCATTGGAGACATGATGGTTGTTTACAACACATATTTGGATAAAGTGAATAGATCACACAAAATCTTGTGTGCCGATATGACATATGAAAATGGCATGATGACAGTTACATTGACTGTTCCTGCACACCTCATTTAAAGACATGAGAAAAATATTGTTCCCAGTGCTGGAATATCTATTACAAATTTCAAAATTCTACCAAAAAGTGGCTATGAACTTGGTGATTGTGATCGTGTTATATCACTACTTGAATCAAGTGTCATAGAGATAGTTCCTCCAAATTGTAAAGAATACAATTTCATACCAGACACAACAATAATTTTTTTTCAAATAATATAGACATGTATCCAATTGGCACTATTGGAGCTGTCGTCACCCTCACTAGAAAAGTTGGATCACAGTACAAATTTCATATAAAAGATGGAAACACAGAGGATGACAAAGCAACATTTTGATTTTCCATGGTCAAAGATTTATCGTTTATATGTTAATATATCTTAAGTCAAGTTATATAACAATTACAATATTTTGTATATCGATTGTAGCTATTTGAGACATATGGACATTTCTTTGCTTCACTGGAAAAACAATTGTAGATAGGGAAATTTAAAAATATAACCAGGATGAGAGATGCAAAAGAAAAGGTGTTCTGCACAACACAATCGACATTTATAACATAACTCACAACAAAAGTAGTCAAATATATGAAAAAACTAACTGGCTCAATAAACTTTATAACTATAGATTGATAACTCTATCTACAAATCTTGTGTACAAGATTATTTGAAAACACACACACACACACACATTTTAAACTATTAAACTTTGTACTGTATAAACATGTTGAAGGTACATTGATAACAACAAATGCATATTCAACTCCATTTGAACCTGTTTGTACAATCTGCGACTCTCCTACAAGTGCATCTGCTTTGATAAAAAAATGCAATGTTTGACTGTGTAAGATGTAATCAGAGATGCCCTTTTATATATAAACATGTCCTAAGTGCCATTATACACATAATGGACAACAATAATGTGCAATACACTACTAGGGAACCTATACTACACAATCTATTTCCTGGCTTGACATAAATGCCATATGAAATATATTTGCAAAATAAACCAAATTCTGTTTATATGTTGCACGTTTTTTGAGTGCATGGAAAATTAACATTAAACAAAGATAGTGTCATCTTTCATGTCGAATAAACATTGAACGAAGACAGTGCCATCCTGCATGTGCGATGAGTTCTATGTATTGCTCTTCAATTTCTTTGTACATATACTAGAACTATAATTTAATTATTTTTTATATTGATATAAATGCTGATGTGTAATAACATATACATTATATATACATATTACCGATATGGTTTTTAAATACCAACAATAAAGTGTGCATTTTTTGTACATTTTGTCTCCAAAGTATTTACTGAACATTGTTAAGATTGTAGTGTCGTTGTATTGAATTTTTTCAATTAAATTATGTCAAAATTTTAATGAACAATGAACTAGATGTTTATATATTATTATTAAGAGTCCCTGAGGTGTAGGAAAGTCGGTGACGGAGTGTGCTGTTAAGGCGCTCCGTGATGTTAAAGTCACTAGTTTGAAACCCGCGGGGACAAAAAATCCAGCCATGTTAAGGGTTGGTGTGGCTCAGGCCGGGTGCGATCCCCGGGTGATTTTGACAACTTAGATGCCCCTGAGTCATGGTTTCTTATCCACAGGTTAGTCCTACATGTCACAGATAAACTAACAAACAAAAAGAAATATATTATTATTAAGATTAGATTGGAATGTTGATATATTGTCATTAGGGATAGATTGCAATTGGAACAATTTTTGCTATTGAATGATTCCAGAATTTTCGTTGACATGAAATTTGTAGTCCAACCTTGATATATTTAACAAATTTGATGTTGTTTGCAAACACCATATGCATTTGTTCACAACGCCAAAAATTACTACTAGAAACATTTTCACAGTATCGTTGCACAACAAATCACAACTATATCTAGTCTGCTTTGAGATATTAATGTTAATTTGTGTATTTCCCTGCTTGTGTCATGACATGGAATGATCAATGTACTTTCTATTAATTTAAGCAAGTTGGTCTAGCGTAATATATTTCTATTTTTATAGTATCTATGATAAATATGTCTCATAATAAACACTAATAATAATATTCTAATTGGCCTATGTAGAACCAAATGCAATGAAACTTCAATAAGAAACATGATATTTTATTGCTGGATTAAGTGAAATATTTCTCTTATTCTGTAGCATATTGTGTATAAGTATTTGGACAAGGTTCCAATGGACACATTATTTGTTTGACATATATGCATACTCATATGGAATTTAAATATCAAACCGAAAACTTAGTGAATTGCACAAGTTTCACTAAAATTTATATATGGTAGAAATTGTCGAAAAGTTTCTAGCTTCAATTTGATGATTACAAATCTGGAAAAACTATACAAGCCTTCAATACTGTTTTCCCCAGCTCTTTCTCAACACAAAATTTATGTTTCTAAATTATTTTTTCCATGGGATTTGGCCAATCATTTTCTTCTACTATTCCAATGCATTTTAAATGTCTGAACTCGTAATAAGATAGTTGCCATAGTTAATTTCTTTTCCAAGTAATCTATTTCATGGCTTTGCAAAGAACAAAGTTAACACAACGTGCATCCCATGATTTCAAAATAGACAATTTATATCACTATTCCCCACTTTATCAACTTGTATACAATGACCAATCAAATAGAACTGAAAAAAAAAACAACTATAATAACTTTTTATGGTCTGCATTACCATGAATCCTAAATTTACATACGCAGGAAATCAATTAAAATGCAAGTTCTACTCTCTTGAGTGGGTTGCAAATAGAAAATATCATTTTGCAACTATTCAAAG